>RJVU01065935.1:1832589-1862378 GCA_003731715.1 Anabarilius grahami | reverse complement strand
TGAAATCTTTAATTATTTTTATGATTATTATATTTATTATTAGATGAACACTTTTTTTCAGGCTCTTGAGGAATGTATATTTGTACATCTCTCAATCATCATTTTTTTTGTACAGTATTACATATGTTTTGCCCTCCACAATGAAAACTACAGAGCTTTGATCGTGAAACTAAACATTTATATGTCATCTTACTAAGACATATTATTGGGAGATATATACTGACAACTGGTGTATTCATTTTATGTAAGTAGTCTGCTATACTGTTATAAAGATTACACTGATTTACATTGCAAGCTATCAGAATTTCATCTTACTATTTGGCCATATAAATATCAGCAACTGCACCAAATTGCATATTTTTGCTCAGTTTGGGCCTTTTTAATAATATTGAAGTGTTCCTTGAGTGTGAGTTCCATATCATAATATGAGCCATAAAAGCCTGATGTGTCAAATATGTTACTTAACAAAAAACCCATATGCATTTTTTTTTTGATTTTATCTAACAGTTCAATAAAAAAAAAAAAAATAAAAAAAATTCTGGCTATTATTTCATATGTATACAGCACCATTGGTACACTAAAAAATGCTGGGTTAAAACAACATAAGTTGGGTTAAAAATGCACAAAACCCAGCGGTTGGGTTAAATGTTTGCCTAACGTGCTGGGTAGTTTTATTTAACCCAACTATTGTTTAAAAATTATTATATGGCTGGCTTAAAATGAACCCAAAATAGGTTGGAAATTAAAAATCAGACATAGCTATAGGCCTAATAACTAGACACAACAATAATAATCAAAAAGTGAACACTTAGTATTAATAAGCAATTTAATAGGCTAAATGTTTATTGTTTAATTCATATTTATTAAACTTATTAATAAATGTTCATGTATTAAACATATTAATGAATGTTCATTTACAACATATTTCGAGTTCATTTTAAGCAAACAATACAGTAATTTTTAAACAATAGTTGAGTTAAATAAAACTACTCAGTAGTAGGGCTGTGGACTTAATCGTATTTTCGATTTCAGTTTCGATTTTGGCTTCCAACGATTATGAAAACAAGATAATCGAGGTAAAGCGACTACTGTAACTTACCGCTGCTGCATTCCATTCAGCACACCTTCCTTTCCTTCACAGTGGTGCGCTTTCATTCCTCCCTAAACCAAACTTAACATCCAAATCAGCCGAATAAGAGAGGGATGTAAAATGCAGTCAACTGTTGCTAAACTTCAGGTCGTGCTTGATATTATTAAACATAAACCGTGCTATTAAAAAGCGCATTAAGCCGCGAAACGGACGCTGTTCCCTAGGCGGCCACCTGTGCGCGCGCTCCGAGAACGCGCATAAGCAGAGGACTTCAGATACGCGCCTAAACAGTCAAATAGCCAACACAAATATATCGAAATGCCGTTTTGGTAAGTATCCTCGTAAATACAGTCGGTTATGTCTTAAGTGTACACTAAGAAAGTGTGCGTGTGTATTGCTGCCTTCACGTGCTATCGGAAATTTGATAATTAGCTACTTCTGAAGTCGTGATTACGAGCTCATCGCATTCATGTTGCGAAATGAGAGGGTGTTCATGTGCAATTTTCACCTAGCAAACTCGTATTTACCATAATTCCGAGACCTCGTGAAGGCAGCATAAAGTAGGCCTATATTGGGTCCGTTCAGCTCTTAAAGGGACAGCAGCCAACATTAATGGTTGCTAAAGTCATTGTTAATCTAACAAGAAAAGACAGATAAAACCACTCACTGCTCTTGAATTAATAAATTTTTAGTTTTAAATAAGAATTAGTCTATTTAGTGTATACAGCAGTTATTTTACATTTGATTACTTTATTCAATTTCTGTTGGGTATTACTTATCTGTTAGTAGCTACATCTTTCTGAAAAACCTAAAGCACTGTTTATTTCATTCGTATTTTTGTTCTGTTGTATTTTTTGTCTGCTTTGTTTGTAATTAGTTTCTTTGTTCTTATTTAATTGTTGACTGTTTATTATCTTCTGTAGCTGTTTTGAGGACTTTTTACTTACATTTTTTTGTAAGTTACATTTTTACTTACACAAACAACCTAGTATTAGTTTTTGCTGAAGTATTGATAATTCAATCATGACAACTCTCGGAGTGGATTAAGTTCAACCAGCATTTATTGGCATGGGGCATGAAGTATGCATGGCTTGATTTTGGCGTACGAGATCTGCTACGCTGCTGTTGCTGCTGAGCAAATACAAATTTGTTCAGCTTAGTCAAATAAAACAACAAGGAAAATGCTGCTGCAAGAACGGTAGAACCCCCGTAGCAGATCTCTACAGGTGGCGCTGGGGAGGAGGAGGGATAACAGCGCTTCACATTGCGCAGCTTGTCAATCGCAGGCTAGGGTACGATATATATGGTTGCGTAGATTGGAATTACTTCTGATTGGCTGATGCCACGGCGTAGAAAGAACCAATCAGCGCTCGGTTAGAGTTTCATGACTGAACTTTGTATTTGTGAAATTTCACTGACATTTAAAATTACTTATATCATGAAATAAGACTTTGATCACATCACCCACCAATAATCGTGTTAAATAATCGTGATTTCAGTATTGAACAAAATAATGGTGATTATGATTTTTGCCATAATCGAGCAGCCCAGTAGGTTCGGCAAACATTTAACCCAACCGCTGGGTTAAAACAACCCAATTGCTGGGTTTGTCAATTTTCAACCCAACTTTGTTTTTGTTTTTTTTAACCCAGCAATTTTTAGAGTGCAACAATGTCTTCCAATTACCGAGGGCACCTTTAAAGTTTAATGCTTTGGTTGTGGCTAAACAAAATGTTCCATCCTAGGTGTTTTATTGATGTAAGCTTGTCTTTCATTTTCTATAGACTTTGCACGAGAATATACACATGACACAATTTGGCAATATGGTTAAATAGATGCAGGAAAGAAAAGATCAATCGGAATTTAGTATGCAAATAGACAAAGATATCCAAAAATATAGCACTCAAAATGGCATTTTATTTATTTAGAAGAAATCTATAAATTTTGTGAATATTGACAGACGTTCATTTACTATGATGGTTGTATTTGGATAATGTTATCTTTTTTGGTTAGGTTTTGAATGGTTAACCTTGTCCAGGTCATTTCAGGCTTAGGTGTGCAATTCAATGTAGTTGTGTGCTAAATGTTTTGTTAACATTAAAACCTCTGATTATATAGATTCAAATATAACGAGAGGTTTTAATGTTAATAAAACCATTTATCAAACAGCAAAACTGAATTGCACACCCAAAGCTGAAATGACAACACAAAGTTGGAATACAGTCTATATGTAAAGGCTGAATTGTTTGCAGAATTTGAATACTTGAGAGTTGGGGATTTAAAACAAACCCAGACCAGAATGTTTGTGAAAAATCAATCAAGTGCATTACTGAATTGACTAGTATGGCCAGCGTAACATTCACCTTCAAAGACTTGTTGGATTTGTTGGACATTGTAACCGTACATTTCATCAGTGTGTTAGTTTGAAGTGCTGATAGAGTGGTGGATTCGTGAATATGCTTGCATTCATAACCCCACTACAGATGTGTATATCATTCAGTACAAGCAGACATATTAAATGTGATAAATATCCACAGTACACCTCTCCAAATGACTTATGCGTCCTTTGTTCGTAACCTGTTCCTGGAAACTTCTCTCTTCCACATGCATTGAGTGAAGTGTCAACTGATATGTAGCTAAATGTGGTGAAGGTAAATTCCATCATGTGCTCAGAGCTCGGCTGTAGAGGGCTCTATAGTTGTCATCGTGTGATTCTCAGCATGCCTGAGGTCACGGTGCACTTTAGATCAGTGTGCAGCCCTACAGCCGGTTTCCCAGACTCTCAGGAGAGCGGCATTCATCATAAATAACTGTCTTATTTTAAATCACACGAATTTGCTTGCTTACGCTCTTTTGCGTTCTTCAGCTCAAAACTGTTCTCCTACGTCCACTTAAAGACACGAGGGAGTCTCTCTGTGTGATGCTAGCATGTTAAAATGCTATATTCAAAGCTATTTCCTGCCTGTTTGCACTAAGACAAATGACAGGAAGTTGTCCAGTGAGGGTAGTTTGGGTATTAGCTAGCTGACGGTTAGCCTTTAGCCTCTCATTTTCATTGATGGCGGTAACTGCTTGAGTTTTTGGTCCTCAAATAGTCATTAAAAAGTAAGGAAAAGTTATGCAAATTGGCTAGAGGTGAGGAAACCTCCTGTAATCTTTCTGCATAAAATAAAATATGAGAAAATGAGGAGTGGCTTTGACCAGATGCTGTCTGGAGTGAGATCGTGCCATTTCACAACACTGCGTCATTTGTTTTCCTTCTACAAGTGTGGGTAACATGCCCATGTTGTTCAGAATTGTTTTTTGGCTCATGGAGCACAGATTTTTGTCCAGTTGAAAACATTTGCTTCAGAGTTTGGCGGTTATTTCATTGAAATGATTGCTGGAGTATTTTGATGAATACCGCATGGCAGAATTTGATTTGCCAGTCATCGAACAGTCTTCCTGTCCTCTTCTCTCTTCTTGTCCGACTGTGCTCAATGTGACACAAAGAGTTTGGAGTCTTTTCCTCCTCCCCCAGCAGCAGTGAAAACACACATGTGTGCACTCAACACAAACACAGTGAGTACACGTAGAATAGTGTGCTAATGATAGATCTGAGACTCTGACAGATGTTTCTGCCTGTGAAAGAAAACATGATTTTTTTCTATATCTGAGACATTAAGCAGATACTCACATACATGCATAATATTCTCCAGAAGAGTTAAAGGGATAGTTCACCCAAAAATTAAAGAAAAATTCTTTCATCATTTACTCACTTTCATGTCGTTCCAAACCCATAAGACTTTCATTCATCTTCGAAAGAAAAATTAAGATGTTTTAATGGAATGTGAGAGATTTCTGCCCCTCCATTGACAGCCTATTCACCCAAAACTCTGATGCTTAAATGTTCATACAGAGATGAATCCAAGTCTTCTGAAGAGATCCGATCACTTGAATAGATTTCATTTAGGCTACTATTCACATATAAACACTGATCCGCAAACATATAGCTCTCAAATATTATAAAGAGAAGCTCAGTCGTACTTGTGTGACATATGAGAATAAACCTCATTGGTTCTCGCACATCAATCAAGTGCGGTTTACCATATTTGAGTTCACTGATAAATGTTTATATGTTAATAATAAAATTAAAGGGATAGTTCATCCAAAAATCATTTACTCACCCTGAAGTTGTTCTAAACCTGTATGAGTTTATTTCTTCTGTTGAACACACTAGAAGATATTTTGAAGAATGTCGGTAACTAGACAGTTGACGGTAGCCTTTGACTTCTATAGTATTTTTTTTCCTACTATGGAAGTCAATGGCTACCATCAACAGAAGAAAGAAGCTCATACAGATTTGGAACAACTTGAGGGTGAGTAAATTATGACAAAGTTTTCATTTTTGGGTGAACTATCCCTTTAAATCTGTTTAACATATAAAGCAACTCTGTCTTTTCAGAAGTTTTATGTGAATAGAGGGACAGAAATCACTCAGATTTCATTAAAATATATTAACGAAAGTCTTATGGGTTTAGAATAACATGAGGGTGAGTAAATGATGACACAACTATCCCTATTTGAGTGAGCTATCCCTTTAAGAGCTGAATATCTGTAGGTCATACAAATAGTACTTGTGAAGTGCACAAATGTATTTTCCTTTTGCATGTTGCAAAGCTAATGAACAATATTCTGATAAGCATAAAAATGTATAGTATACAGCAAAATTGTCTATTTAATTTCTATAAAATAAAAGGTTGTTGCTATAATACAAATAAAACAAAATTTTTCACTTATTATTATTAAGCATATTTCTTTTTCTTTCTATAAAGAAAGAGTTTGAGAGAGAGATGTTGGCAAACATGACGTGAACATTTACAATCTCAGTGTGTGGCATGAGTGAACAGAACTGTAAATAAATGAGACACTAATACGTTTAACAGACTCTATAGAATGTTTCCACGTTGCCCATTACTCAAGGCCTTGCTGTTCTAAACGACCATAAAACAACAACTGAACTGGAAAAATAAAATGTGCCACAACAGAAGGTTATGAAGACAGAGTGGACTCTAGACATCTCGTAAATGTAACAAAGAGCTGTCAGACTCAGACCGCGCTATATATTGCTGTTCAATTTGCCAAATGAAGTGATAAACTAGCCTTCAAATGAATTTGCAAGTAGAAACAGATAATAGCAGCATATTTACAATTTTCAAAATAATGAAAATAAACTGTGACCAAATGTTAAGAGAAAACAGATGTTTACAATGCTAGGAAGGAGCCGAAATTCCCTGCTGGGTACACAAACGCAATCTAATAATGATGTTAGCGTCAAAATTAGTTTTAGATCTTAAATGCCTTGAAAATATCATGTGGTCCAGTGTGGACAATATAATTGTTATTGAAATGAATGAAGATGGTTTTTGTAGGTTTTACAAACTAGGCTCACAGAAGCAATTCTAATGATTCTGTTATTGTTTGTCAATCTGTTGTAATTCGGAAGATCTTTTTAATACTGTGGTGATGAATTTCTGAGTTGTTGGTGATTAAAGTATGAAAGTTTTGGAAGCATACTGTGATCAGCAACATGGCTGGAGAATATAATTTTATTCAATGTCTGTTTTCTAAATATGAGGTGGGCCAGGAGATTTTGTTTCATTTTTGTTTTGGAGGTAATATTTCTACAAATTCTGAGCCAGGAGTTTGTGGGACTTGGAAGGGCCAAATTTCACACTTTTGCATCAGTTCCCTTTAGCATCAAAATCTAGGAAATGAAAGATGACATGATACATTAATCTACATCTCTTTAGTGGTTTTACCAAGTCACACATATTGGAGTTATTTGCTTGGCCTTACCATGCAACACAAAATACGAAATATTAATCCAAGATAATCCAAGCAAAGGAGTTCCCTTTCTTGTGATTGTTATAAAGCCCTAAGCGTTCAGTCTTTGAAGTTTCCTTTTCATTTGATTCATTCATTTGATAGTGGTTTTTAAATGAGTCATTGTGCATGAGAACTGCACTGCAGCAGCTGCAGGTAGTTTAATACCACCCCTTCATAAACAAATATTAAACAGCTATGATTCCCAAAGACATCTGTGTTCTTACCACATACGTTTCAAGTGCAGACATGACTAAAACCTTTATTAAAAATCAATAAAGAATGTAATTGCATGAAATGCTGTAATGAAATCACCGTAGCAATCGCAAAATCTCAATGGGCTTCATTCAGGGAACGCGAGCAGAGCAAATTTCTGTGCAAATCGCCTGAAAAACCATTGCGACGCAAATTACCACATTTAATTCAATTGGATTTATGAATGTTTTACAAAGAGATTCGTTCTGCTTGTGTTTCATGACTGAGACTCAAAGGATTTCCCATTACACACTAAAATGCACTTATTTTTGTTATTACTCAGAGATTTATACATTTTTTGATTATGTCAAGTTCCAAATTGCCATATAAGTAACACACCTTGCAAATTATACACATCCAGGGCTTATAATTTGGAACTTGAGCTAATATAATCAAATAATAAATAAATCTCTGTGTGAGAAGTGTGCTCTGTGAAGTGTGCACTTTAACTTTAATGAAGGACGTATGTTTTGAACACGGAATTGAAGACAAACGAAAGCAAACCAATCTTGCGCTTGCCTACATTCGTCTTCAATTCCTCGTCCAAAACATACATCTTTCATTAATCATACGTCCTTCACAAACACAAGATAACAACCAATCTTGCGTTTGCCTTCGTTGGTCTTCAATTCCTTGTTCAGAACATACGTCCTACATTACTTACAGACTTGTAGCATTTCCCTAATTAAGCTGTCAGTCGATATTCACAGGCTTGCCCCAGAGCACAATTATATTCACTGTTTTTTAAGGAATTAGCACTGTTGGACATTTTGTTAATAGCCGACATCACAAAGACTGAAGGAAGTGATTGTTGTGGCAGCTTGGCGTTATGCGAGGTGAAGTCTGGTTATATATTGCCGTAGTGATTTCACCTGGCAGCTTCAGTACTCTCAGCCTGGTTGGACATTGATTTAACTAGTTTTAATGTTCCAAGGACCATCTGGCTTCACCACAAGTTCACCCTGATTGTTGAACTTTCTCTTGGAGAATAGTCAGGGTTGTGTGCCATTTTGAAGAATGTGCCATTGAGAATTAAGACACAATTGAGACAGAAAACAGGATGAAGAATTGTAATATGAATTCAAGAAAAAAATAATTATGCTTTCAACATGTTAAGATATACACAACGTATTGGGTACTTCCATATTTGCAAAGTGATTACACAACACCATTCTACACTTTTTCATCTGGCCAAACATCTACCAAATATTTAATATAACAATAATAATTAATATTAATAATATTACAGTATGTATTTGTTTAATTCTTTGGCTTTTTGGAGCTATTTTATTGGCGAAAAAAGTATGCAAGGTTATATATGGGCCATTCTACAGAATTGTTTCAAAGTCAGAGTTGGAAACGTCTTGAAAAAAATGTCTTTTACCACAAATTTTGTATGTATGCAAATCGTATAATATCCAAGGTACACATTTCTAGTAATTGTGCAGTTAATTCTCATATTGTATTCTCTGAAAGTTTTGGAATATTTTTCCTCTCCCCAAATTAGTCACTACTGAAATACAAAAATAAATAATTTAATAAGAAGGGTTACATTGACCTATTAAGATTTTGTTTACATCTGCCTTGTAAATATTTTGCTATTTTAAAAAAAAAGGTTTTCACAGGTAAATCAATAACAATTACAATTTTAACAATATTTCAAGTGTAATTTATGAGATTTGTTGTATTTTGAATCCAATCTTTCTTTGTAAAAGTCATAGAGTTTATCATACTGATTTCAAAGTTAGTTTGAATATACATTGAACCAAACACTATAATAACATCTAATGCAACATACTTTATTTTTGACAAAACATCCATGTTTCGGTCGTGACTGCACATTTTCGGTAGCGACGACAATAATGTTTTGGTAGCCACCACATCACATTGCAGAATTTTAACTCACATACTAAAACATTGTATTTTATTGTATTCCTTTAATTTTGATATTGCATTTCAAAGTAGGCTATAATGGTGTGGATTGTATTCTGCTTGGAGATCTGATCCAATACAGGTCATAGTTCAGGAAAGTAAGTGTATGTTCGTCTGCTATTATCATATTCTGGCTGATCACAGGCTGCTGGCTCTGTCCTACACGCCGTCATGCGCGGTTCTGTGATGTTTCAGACACAGGAGAGACTTGTGGCTCATGAACGTCTCATCTGATTTGTGCTCTCACTCCAACGTGTATCAGATTTCTCTTTTCTTCTGGAGTATTTTTTTAATAGCACAGCTGCTGAACTCTTCTCCTGACTATTCAGACTTAGAGACCCCAAGCTCAGTGGGTCTGCTGCAGAAATTTATTAAAACTGCCTAAAGATATGCGAATTATGTGAGGAGCTGGCTAGATCTAGATGTTACCACCTGTGAAGAAGTTATTATTCATTTTTATTTTCTTTGTCAGTAGTTATTTTGCTCCTGCAACACCTGTCATGGATCATTAATCATTCAGACATTATAATTCTCATGTGTGATCTTTTGTCCCAAGATCAATACTGAGGCCAGAACCGCAACCATGTTTTGGCAGCCGGGACATCACACATGAGAAAAAAACTATATAAACTGGACGCAAGAGCAAATACTTATTAGTGTAATCGCATTTGTACTGAACCAGACAGCTTCTCTTAAGTTTTCCACATTTATAAATGATAATTAGCTTAAGTAATGCCCCTAAAACCTAAACGCATTTGCACAGTGGTCCGGATTGTTGGCTCAGAGACAGCATTTAAAGCAATACTGTATGTAATTGAGTGAAAACTAACTAACATTTAACACTCAAATTGACATTAACTGTTAGTTCTGTCATGACAACTCTCGGAGTGTTTGGCATGGTAATGGATATGACAATGTTGATATGTTTGGTCTTGGTGGAATAGATCTGATACGCTGCTGCTGCTGTTATTGCTGCTGCTGTTGGTACGGGATTTTCTACTGCCAATACATACACACGCTGCTGTGAGATTTGATGTCTCCAACCTGGAAACGTTTGCAAAACCATGATTAATTCTGCCTCTAAGTAAATATAGCTCTATTTATATAGTACCTTTTAAAAGCAGTGTTTACAATTTACAAAATGTTTTACAGAAAAAGTGCAAAATGACTTTGTGTGGCTTCTGAAAGTTGTGTAAAATCAGCCAAGCTCTTGCCATATATTTTTTGTTTGCAGTATAGATTATTGAGTGGACTGTGGGTGTGGTCTGTGGTCTGAGACTGAGAACATGCTTAAACACTAGTGTGCCAAGGCCAAATGAGGTCATTGCACAATTCCTAGATATAACCATTGATAAGAACGACAGGAAGGTGTCCCTCCAAAAAACATTTCCAAAGTTTTGCACTTTGACACTGTTTATAGTTTCTCAGAGAGTGTGATGCCAAGCGTATGTTTGGAAATCTAGGATCTACTGTGAGGAACAGCCAAAAATGCTTTCATTTCTATTGTTTTTCCATGAAAAGTCTCATTTGTTAGATGACAAATAATGTTGTATACATTTTATGCAGCATTAAAAAAGTGGATTCTATTTTTAGTTGAAAGAACAAGAAATTAAATTAATTTGCTGTCTCCAATTTTTCCCATTCCTGCCCAGCTATTTGTTTATTTGTAAATCTAGAGGATTTGCCAGAAGCCTGAATATTGACATGTGGAATGCAGAACTATTGCTGCTCAATCTAACCGTACAAACAGAACTGTGAGTCTTTGTGTGTGTTAAGGAGAGAGTGTTTGTTAGGGGAGAGGGTGTTCCCAAAATCACTAAAGATTTGGAATAAAAGTTGTTCCTGAAAAGTATGTACAGTATGTTTGTGTCATGTTATGACTGAAGCATAAATTAAAATTATTGCAAAAACAACAACAACTTTTCCCCAGTATAGTGCACTGAAGTTGTTTTTGTAAGGGAATAGCTATTGAGAAAAAAGAGGAACTTTTTATATGAGAAGTATTAAGGTAAAAGAATAGTTGCTTGCAATTGAAAGTTCTGTCATAATTTACTCACCTTCTTGTTGATCCAAAGCTTTTTTTTGACTTACTCTTTTCCCATACAGTGAAAGTGAACAGTCCCAGTTGTGGTCACCATTTACTTTCATTGTATGGAAAAAAGCAGCTTGTAAATTCTACTGAATGTCTCCTTTTGTGTTTCACAGAATAGAGAAAAGTAATATAGGGTTGGAAAGACACAAAGCTGAGTAAGTTACAAAACAGAATTTTCACTTTTGGGTGACCCATCACTTGAATATTGGAGGCCATGAAGCCCCTTCCACTAACCTTTGGGTTAGCAGCCCAGATCTTTCACCACATTTGTGATGGTTGATCATCTATCGGTTTCCTCTCAGGGAACTGAACTGAACTGGGTGAAATAATAATATGTGGATGAATGTCAGCACTGCAGCAATAGTGCTAAGACCTCCCTGCACCTCAGATTCAGTAAGTTTTGAAAACCGCGTGTGAAGAAAGCTGTATTCTGCAAGGAATTTTATAAGTCCATAAACATGTAATGAAATTTGCTCTGGTCTAGGGAACATGGGCAGGAAAAGTGAAATTGAGTTTTCTGTGGCAGACTGGAGTGCTTTAAAACAGGTCCGTTAGGAGGGGCTAACCAAAACCCCTCTGCTTTATTTTGTTCGCTTTAAACTTGAGTGACAAGACCTGACGGCTCTAAGCAAAGGCAGATGGAGACTGCCGTTGACTGGGCTGTGCTAGTGTCCCATTATGCTAATGTTATTAGCACAATTGGCAGCTGCTTATAGTGCTAAACATTTTAATAATAGTAACATCAGTGTCACCGATGTGATCTCATTGCTGTTAGGAGGTATTCGTACAAAGTGTGATTCTAGCATGTGAAAAAAATTCTTGGATAGACACTGTTACATGCAATACTAACACTTTTAAAATGGAAACGCTTTTGCATATGTTGAACTTCAGAGATGTAAAGCTGTTTATAAATAATTTCAGGGTTGTAGTTTATTGAATGCACAGGATTGTATTTATAATAAATTTACAGCATCCCATTTATTTATTGTATATTATCGCATAGCACAATCTTGCCCAAACATTATACTTGGTCCAACGCATTCTCATGGCAATTCAAAAATTCATTTGAATTTGTGCAATCTTATTTGTAGTTTCATACAATCTGCTTATGCCCTACTAATGGTTAGGTTTAGAGATGAGGTTTGGGGTGGACCCTCATGCATGCTTTTTTCTAAAAATCACACTTTTTGTATAAATCACATTGTGTAAATTCATACAAAATTGTCACCTTGCAAAACATTTTTTTTTTTTTTAAGATCGGGTTAGGGGTGGACCCTTACGCATATTTTATTTTTCTAAAAATTGTACATTTAGGTAAGAATCAATCTTACAAATTCATACAAAATCATCACCTTGTAAAAAGTTGCTTTTGTCATGAGATTGGGTTACCTAAAACGGTCTACTTTGTGTTTTAGATACTGTGTTTTAGATGTACATTTAAGTATGTCTAAATGTGCAAAAATGTATGCGTACACTGTGAATATGTATACCTAAAAATATGAATGAGATCACCTTGATATTGCACATTAGATATACAGAGGTATATAAATAGAGTAGTTGAGGTCTGTGAGAAGTTGTTGTGAAACTGTTTCTAGGTTGTTTTTGAAGCTTCAACTGACGTTTTAACAGACTTAGGCGTGCTGATGTCTGTTTCAGGAGGCTGAGATGTTTGACTAGGGTAAGCGTGATCTGTCTACTTGAGAATTTACAACGGGAACCCAAGACTAATGTTTTGATGGCTTGTATCTTTGAAAAGAACAGTGCATTTTTTCCAAGCATTTTACCTCAATAAATACCTTCCAGAGAGCATCTGGTGGAAACATGCAACACAGTACTGAAGTCTATTACAGCGCTGTCAGACACGGTTACTACGGAGACCAAACACTTCTTTACGTCTGCACCTCTGATGTGGAGCTGAGGCCAGCGACTGAACTATGTACTGAGGGGCCTTATCTAATGAGATGAGTCATTATGGTAACTCATCCTTTTAAAGTCCACGTATATGGAGGAATAACAACACAGATTCTATCGAGGTGTGTGAGCCGGCAACATCATATGTCGTCAAGGGCATATTGGTGGAGTTGGTTGGACTGAATTGGATCCCCACACACACTCCCACCAGTGAGGTTAATAATAATAATTCCTTACATTTATATAGCGCTTTTCTGGGTACTCAAAGCGCTTTACATATTGTAGGGGGAATCTACCTCAACCACCACCAATGTGCAGCATCCACCTGGATGATGCGACGGCAGCCATATTGCGCCAGAACGCCCACCACACACCAGCTGATTGGTGGAGAGGAGACAGAGTGATGAAGCCAATCAGTGTATGGGGATGATTAGGAGGCCATGATGGTCAGAGGCCAATGGGCAAATTTGGCCAGGATGTCGGGGCTACACCCCTACTCTTTTCGAAGGACATCCTGGGATTTTTAACGACCACAGAGAGTCAAGACCTCGGTTTAACGTCTCATCTGAAGGACAGTGCTTTTTGACAGTATTGTGTCCCCGTCACTATACTGGGGCATTAGGACCCACACAGACCACAGGGTGAGCACCCCCTGCTGGCCTCACTAACACCTCTTCCAGCTGCAACCTAGTTTTTCCCAGGAGGTCTCCCATCCAGGTACTAACCAGGCTCAGCCCTGCTTAGCTTCAGTGGGCAACCAGTCTTGGGCTACAGGGTGATATGGCTGCTGGCAGTAAGTGCAGTAAGTTGGGTTACTGAGGATTTGTTATATTATGAGCTGAATGAGGAAGTTATCGCTGGTCTTCAGTCACCGCTTGTCTCAACCATTTCGAAGTCCTCAATGTAATCCCTAGATAAGCCTATTTCCAAGTCGTCCAAGTCGTCGCTGGTTAAGCGCAGCTCCATGTTGTCACTGGTTAAACCCAGTACCAAGTACCCTTTATCACAGATGGTCCTGCCCAGCCTCCCTCTCCCTCCTCCACTGCCAAAACCATTCAGTTCCCTGGCCTTCTCTCCGCTGTCTCCCTTCAGCCCCTCGGCTCCTTAAATTGTTCCACTTTGCTGCACGGTCCACTATTCAATCATTAGCTACACCTTGGCTCATGAATCCCACAGCTCCATCTCAACCCCCAAAGCCTCAGACTCCACCTCGGCCCTCTGACCCACTGGCTGCACCTTGGCTCAACTCTTCCTTGGCTCCACCCTGGACTGTCATCCCTGAGGCACCCTCATCCCTTTGGCTACACCTTGGGATTTAGACTTCTGAGTCAGCTGCTGCGCCTCTCTCCATCCCTCTGGCTCCGCTGGGCTCTTCCTTCCCTCTGGTTCCTCCATGGTCTTCACTCCACCCTCTCTGCCATGGTCTGCTAAGCCCACGCCTCCACCTCAGTCACACCCTCCTGCAGCTCCATTTTGCCATCACCCTGGCTCTTCGGCTCCACCTTGGTCTCCACCTCAGTCAGTCATCTCCCTGGTTCTGTCTGGTCCCTCTACCAAGGCTCCACCATGGCTTCTTCCTCCATCGGCTCCACCATGGAACTTCATGACATGGCTCTGTCATGTTTAGTTCTTGTCTTTAGTTTTAGTAATAGTCTTCATTGTCTGTTTTGAGTTTTATTTCATTCATAAATTGCCATAGTCCCTGATTAGTCTCACACCTGTTCCCTGTTCTGTTGATTATCTTCCCTCTGTGTATTTAAGCCCCCAGTTCATTGTCTTGTGTTAACATTTCTGGATTGTGTTTGTAGATCTCTCTCTCTCTCTCTGTGTTTATTAGTCATTTTATTGTTCATTCTGAGTCACACATTGTCTTTTGGTTTATTCTACAGCCAACCCCTGACAAAACTGCAATCAGCTATAAAGTCAATTCAGCTATAAAGCAGCTGTCATTGCAATCAAATGAATATGGTAGTATTACTGAATATTATGTGTCTTTTAAACCCCAACTAAGCAAGCAAAAGGTGACTGTGGCAGGGAACCATCAGTTGACAGAAATGGAGAAATTATAACAAAGCGGAATTTTCAGCAGTCGTCATTCTAATATGCTGATTCGCTGCTCAAGAAACATTTCTTATTATAATCTCAGTTGATAAAACCTGAGCTGCTTTAATATTTACAGTATAGTGGTTGTGCTGCTTAATACAAGTTCAAAAGAACAGCATTTATTTGAAATAGATTTTTTACTGTCATTTCATTTAATGCATCCTTGCTGAAAAACATTTTCATTTATTTAAAGAAAAAAGTTTGAACTGTAGTGCATCTCAGTATTTATTTGCTCTGAAATGTAATAAAATATACAAATGTTCAATTAGAAAAAAATAGCCATGTAAACAAGATTTCAAATGTTTAATGCAATAATATAGTAAAACAAGTAAACAATAATATTAATAGGTTGTATTTATATGCATTAGTTTAGCAATAAAAAGTGATAAACAGTTTTATTTAACATATTGCCACAAACATCATTTTTAAATGCCACAAATTCTAAATAAAGTTTTGAACCTATTCACTTGATATGGATTGTTTGATCATTTTTTTATTAAAAAAGAGATCACAATTCTCTCATGACAACTAAACAAAAATGTAACTTACTAGAGGTTCTTTGTACCTTTTTCGGCACTGATGTTTTGATTGAAATTTCTTTAACGGTGCCATATTAATCACAAAGAACATTTGTTCTGAGCCCAGAGTGCAGTTTGAATTATTTCTTGCCATCTAGGGAATTTTGCATAGTATGTTGTATGCTTCACGCTTCATATCTCGGGTCAGCTCCGTCTGCCCGTCTTCTTTCAGCCTCAGAGGGTTTTATTTGGAAAGGACCAGTCAGGGTAACTGGACAGATGATTTTTTACCCCCCTCAAATCTATACACTTCACATTATTACAAGCACTTACGTTCCCAGACGATGATTTACTGCCAAAAGACGATGCATGAAACATCCTGTCACTTAGAGCTGAAAAACACAAACAAACATGTCACAGGAGTTCCTTTTGTGTGAGAGTGGCTTGCGTGTAAATGGAACCATTCCTGTAGCTCCGACAGAGCTGAAAGACGAAAGCTGGTGTGTATTTTGCGATCTGTACGTTTTCCGTGAAGCATGGGCTGCACTAATTCTGTTGTCTGAGGAAGGAAATCCTTTGAAGAGGTGCTGTAAAACAGCTCAAGGGCATTTCAGTGCCTCACCCTTCTTATCTGTGCTGTCTCTTTAAAGAGATCATGGTGCAATTATGGCATTAGTAGGTAATTAGGATAATTTTGGCAGGTATATGAAAGGAGCTGCATAGTCCTCTAATGAAATGAGAGTGGCCAGTGGAAATGTTTTAGCACACGGTTGGCCAGATAAATATATTGTGCTGCTCCTGTGAACTGAATTAATTAACTATTTTTTTCTTTTGGTGTGATGAGTTACTACTGTAAAAACTACTATATTTGGTTATGACTCTGATTGGATGAGACTGCATTTGAAGCTACACATTTAGAATTATGTTTATGCATTTGGCAGACATTTTTATTCAAAGAAACTTACATTGGATTCATTTTTCTTTTAGTTCCCGGGGAATCAAACCCATGACTTAGGTGTTATTTCTAGTGCCATTCTTTACTTTCTAAGATGCATGAACACTATATTTATGCTTGCCAGCCATAAACATTCAGCAGGTAGGCTAATGAACTAAATTACTTGGAGGAAGGATTGTTCATTATAATTATCATAATTATTTTAATGAAATAGGTATTGAACATTGGAGTTTTTAATCATATTTTTATTCCTATAATTTCATAAAAGCAGTAAGCCTCTCAAGACCATGCATTAACAATTCTTCCATGGTTAAGAATGTGAGATATGAAAAAAAAAATTGTTTTTATTTGAATATGTTCCTTAAGGTTCATTTATAGTGTCAATAACGCTTGTAAAAAATGCAAATGTGGAAAAATTACTTTTGATCCTCTGTCTGAAATGATCCGTTTTTAAGCGCCGGCTCTTTTAAGGCTTGTCAGTAAATGGCCACTTTATGATAAGCTAATGTCATTGCATAGGAAACGTGTTTTGAAAGCATTATCCATATAAAACCGTCATTTGCAAACAAAGCCTTATGAAATCGTTTACTTAAAGTTTGCAGTGTAGCTGCTGTCAGATCCAATACAGCGGACTGCTTCATCAGTTAAAAAAAGTTTCTTTGCAAACTCTCCATTACACTGTGCTTTGTTTACAAAGCAATCTAAGTCAAATTCTCTGACAAACATATAATTCTCAGACGCGATCCATGACTCCATGACTCCATGAAAATTATACCATCCACTTGTTCTTGATGCTGATATCCTTCTGAAGTCTCTACAGAAATGAACAAATGAGCTTTTTGAACTGGACACATCAAAGTGAACATTCTTTCACTCTTCCATTTGTCCTGTTGTCGGCAGATGTCAGAAACTGAACGGGCATCTGTATACTGTATCCAGTGTAAATAGTGTCAGTGATAATAATGGGTTCTATTTGATTTTGATGTGGCGCTCATATCCAGTGTAGGCAATTGTCAGCCGTTAAGCGACTGAATGCCATTGGGCGGACCCTCTGGTGTGATGATGAATAACTATTCGTCGATGTCTTGCTCTGGAGCAGGCATACAGTGCTCAGCGTAAATGAGTACACCCCCTTTTAG
This sequence comes from Anabarilius grahami, assembly GCA_003731715.1. Classification (NCBI taxonomy): domain Eukaryota; kingdom Metazoa; phylum Chordata; class Actinopteri; order Cypriniformes; family Xenocyprididae; genus Anabarilius; species Anabarilius grahami. The sequence goes on along the minus strand of RJVU01065935.1, from coordinate 1,844,518 downwards.
ATATTTTAAACAATATCTCAATGAACACAAAAACAATTTCCAAAATTTTGACAAGACTAAGTTTTATATAACATCTGTTTAACTGCTAACATGAAAGTAAGGTTAATAATATAACTTGGAGAACAAAATTTTCAGTTTTACTCAAATTAGGGTGATGCAAAAATGAGTACACCCCACTGAAAGTCTCTGGAGCAAAGCTACATTTTAGACTACAAATGTCTAATTTAACAAGAATTCAACCACAGGTGAGTCTAATAAATCATTACACAGGTGTCCAGCAGACAGTTGACTATAAAAGGGTGTTAAAACCCCTTCCCATTTCATGCTGTCAGCAATGGCACCACATGGAAGAGAAATGTCACAAGACCTGAGAAAGAAAATAATTTCTTGACACCAGAAAGGTGAAGGCTACAAAAAGATCAGCAAAGCTTTATTTATCAGACAGAATACTGTAGCAAAAGTGGTACAAAAATTTTAAAAAGATGGAACTGCAACCATCTCACAGAGACGTCCAGGTCATCCACGGAAGTTAACACCTGGACAGGAGCGTCTTCTGATGAGAAGGGTTGAAGAAAATCGGCATGCAAGTTCAATGCAGTTATCTAAAGAAGTAGAAAGCCAAACTGGGGTGAGTATTTCCCATGACACAATATGGCGTACACTGCAGAGGAATGGCATGAATGGGTGCCGTCCACGAAAGAAGCCTCTCCTAAAGCCCAGACACAAAAAAGCCCACCTAGAGTTTGCCAGGGCCCATGCTGACAAAGATGAAGACTACTTGGACTCTATACTCTGGAGTGATGAGACCAAGATAAATGTTTTTGGAACTGATGGCTTCAAAACTGTACGGCGTCGCAAAGGTGAGGAATACAAAGAAAAATGCATGGTGCCTACAGTGAAACATGGTGGTGGCAGTGTCCTTATGTGGGGCTGCATGAGTGCTGCTGGTGTCGGGGAGCTGCATTTCATTGATGGCATCATGAATTCACAGATGTACTGCTCTATACTGAAAGAAGATGCTACCATCACTCCATGCCCTTTGTCGTCGTGCACTTTTCCAGCATGACAATGATCCTAAACACACATCTAAGGCCACTGTTGGGTTTCTGAAGAAGAACAGGGTGAAAGTGATTCAGTGGCTCCTGATCTGAACCCAATTGAAGTTAAACAGATGTTATATTAAACTTAGTCTTGTCAACATTTTGGAAATTGTTTTTGTGTTCATTGAGATATTGTTTAAAATGTTACTTTTCAAAGGGGGTGTACTCATTTACGCTGAGCACTGTATGCAAATGTATTTCCCCGTGTGACATCACAGACCCCACGATATCCAAACGAGCTGTTTTGGAGCTTCATTAAATAAATGCTTTGTTTATAATGAGGAGGACATTTTAAGCTAGGAAACTTGCAGGACGTTTTAATGGTACAAAGACCTCTTAAATGTCCAGGCAAATTTGGTTTCTCATGTCATGACCCCTTTAAGCATCAGATATGTCATGATTTGATTCTGCCATAAGACTGCAGAAAATGTGATGTAGTTTTTCATTAAAAGCAGGTGTTTTAGTTGTTGCCAGTGACTCATCAATGCTCACCTCATAATTTCTATGCAGAGATTCAACGTTAGACAGATATTCACAAGTGTCCGTACTTACCGTGTTTCCCTGACACCTCAAACAAATGCAAATCTCTTCAAACCTTTCAGCTGATGACATATTAGGTATGCTGGCAGATGATGAACATACTGTCTTTGTTGAAGATCTGTTAATATGAATTATGCTGCTGCCTATAAGTCATGTCAGGATGAAACACACTACCAAAAGTTTGAGATCAACCAGATTTTTTTTTTTTTTTGATAAATTGTACTTTTATTATACTTTTTCAGTAATGATGCATTACTGAAAAATGCCTAAGTGCTGGAATAACAGTGTGGGGTTGAAAAATTGAATGGAAAGCGAGTTCAGAAGCCATTCATTAAGAACTTGATAAAGATAAAGACATAATTTATAACATTAAAAAAAGACTTCTATTTCAAATAAATTGTGTTCTTTTTAACTTTCTATTCATCAAAGAATCATGAAAAAATACAACGGTTTTTACAAAAATATTAAGCAGCACAACTGTTTTCAACATTAATAATAATAAAAAAATGTCTCTTGAGCAGCAAATCGGCATATTAGAATGATTTCTGAAGGATCTAATTAAAATCTCTATTAAAGTAGACTTCAAATTATAATATTCCACAATATTACTGTATTTTTTCTGTATTCTTGATCAAACAAATCCAACCTTGGTGAGCATAATATACTTCTTTCAATAATATTCTCATATCTCACAGACCCAAACTATATGCATTGTATATATGACTTTCAAGTTCATAAGTACAAACTCCCCAGGAGGACTTGAAGGCAGTAGAAGTATTTCACATCAGAGAAAAAAAAACTCATTGTGAAAGATTCAAATTGGAAGACAAGATATTTACATTTTTTAGGTTTCAGCTTATGATTCTTATCGCAGGTCTGATTTCATGTCACAATAATGCATTTCAGCAGTAATACTTGAAGGACATGTTTAGAAACTCTTGGTTCAGTCTCTTGGTCAACTTTGCCCCCACAAGTGGTTTTGGTTTGAATTTGGATCTTATATAAGACATTTTAAAGCGGTTGATGTAATTTGGCACACACGCTCGTCTTTGAATTCATCAAATGCAGCTCCAATCAGTCCTGCGCCCAGGACTGTTGACACTAGCAGGAAATCAAAGTCCAGCGCGGCAGTCCTGCGCTGCCCGAACCATGTGCTTGTGCATGAGGCAGCCTCACGGGGAAGATTAATTAGTGTACACAAACGTGTGTGGATGTTTATACACCAGAGTGTGTTCTGAGATGTTAACATATCAGTCAGCTCTTGCTCTCCTTCACTGCCAGCCACATGGCCAGACACATGTACACATACACGCACAGACATGTATATACTCACGCATGTATGTATGTGTATGCTCACAAACAGAGCCACATAAAATAATGCGGCCTTCTGTGCGCAAGTTACATCAGTGGATACTTATTAATGCACGATAACAACTAACCACACGAAAATACAGACATAAAGCACAGAGATAAATACACACGCAGTCCAAGCTAGCCATACTCAATTATAAACAGGTGTCTTCATAGTTTGCATTCTTCCCAAACACAAAAGTGGTTTGACCTGAGCGGTTTTGAGTGTGTATCGAGCCCTATCAAACCAGGGTCCCAGTGTAATTCTGTATTTATAAACACGAGTGCACTTGGGTTTGTGTGACACATACCGTGTGCTACAGACTACCACAGTCATAGCCGAAATATTGAAACCATATTTTCACCCCTTTTCCTGGCACTTATTTTGAAGGGAAGCCTGTCGTACATCACGGGAACACTTTGATGGGGGTCTCTGAAATGCCTCAAACTGATCCCTCCTAAAACTGATGTGGGATTGAGTTTTGCTCCTAAGTGCTGGAATAACAGCAAGCTTGTGTGGGGTTGAAAAATTGAATGGAAAGCGAGTTCAGAAGCCATTCATTACGATTTAACAGGATATTACTCGTTGTTTAACGTTTTAGTTACTTAGAAGGTCGCTCTTGTAATGGTTTAAAACTACTCTAACTATTGCACGTTGTGATGTGTTGTTTTCTTTTGCTAGAAATGAGTGTTGATGAAGGGTCAGTATCCGTCCTCTTCAGAAACAGAGGATTTGTCCGGCATCCGTAGTCATTAGTCATAATTAGCCCTGGTTATTTTTCCACTGCAATTGAACGATTAAACTTGAAATTGCTTTAAAGAGAGCTGGGAATTAAAATAGGCTAAATAATAGCATTAACTTCCAATGACTGGAAAGCTTTCTCACACAGTCTATGCACAGTTTAGCAACACGTCACGTGAAACTAATATTAACTTCTTTCTCTTTTTGTATGAAGAAATGTAAGTTGTGTTGTTCTTGGTTGCCAGGCTGTTGCTATGCAGTTTCTAAGGGTACTTTAACATGACAAAGATGTACTAAAAACTGATTTTTTTTTCCAAAAACGATTAAAAACACAGTTTTATACTGCTAGGCCAGTAGTTTGCGATGTCACCTTGTAAAGAAAAACTACATGCCTATAGACCTTATGTAGCCCCGCCCCTTTTCGGTGCTGCGCTCGTTGTTTTTTGTCTTCCGGTTTGTATTGCCACAGCATTCTTACGAATTTATGAATGAACTGGTAGCTATATCAAAGATATAGAATAACACAAGATGCATCACTCGTATTGTTTTGAATGGGAGAAAGTGCAACACATAATATGGCAGAATAAGTCCCGCCTTCTAAATAAGAGTCAATTACCGATTGTAAAGTCATTTCGTCACTGCAGCGGCCGTTAGAAGCTCCGGTTCCTATAGAAACAGTCAAGGCCTTTGCACACACAGTCCGAAATGTTCGTATGCGTTTTTTCGTATTCGTGATCCTTAAAATTTGTCACGCACAGAGACCTTGCACACTGAGTCCGATTCATATTAATGAATCCGTTGCGGAAAAATTCGCGAAACAATACAAAATGGAGTCTTCAAGAAGTGAGCATGATTTAGTTGTCCTCGCTCTTCTTAAAAAGAGAAAAAGAAAGAGGAAATATTTAGTACATCTAATCCCGAGATTGCGTAAAGAGGAAGGAGAGTTCCACCTCATCAAGGAGCTGCGTGATTATCCCGAGTGTTCCAAAGTTTACTTCAGAATGTCAGTGGCTCAGTTTGATGCTTTGCTACTGGCACAATCTGTCTTTATATTGTGTCTTTTTGCATTCCGCACATTGTTTGTCATACAGTGATACTGTTTTGTGCTGTAGACGCAACTTTCGGGATTTTGGCGTTCGCTTGTACGGTGGCTCTGAATTGTCAAAACTTCTCTCAAAATGCGTGTCACGGATGCGAAAAACACAGAAAATCGAACCTGATGAATGTTTCAGAGGCAGTGTGTAAACGTGATTGACACAATGTTAGGTCATATTTATTTTTTAACGTGCGAAAATTTCGGATGCGAAGACCTTCAGACGCGCGCCTCCGAAATGAGACACAAGAGACACATTTAGGACTGCGCATGCGCATTAGCTTGATCCAGCCTGTTTTTTTTTGTCATGATTCGAACGTTTAGAAACAAAATTTATGAGACAGTTGTTGTCAGATTTCATTGGTGATTTCAAATATGAACTTTAATCGAAAGCTTGGCAAACAGCTTTGGAGAATTTGATGTTTACCCATTCAAAAAGATATGAGCTGCACTTACATGCCCGAGAGGTGTTTCAAAGATGGCTGCCAAATTAAATGACTTGTCTTAAAGGGACTTTGGCTGTATGGCTTTACTACGTGGTTGCTTACTGCCTGAATTCATAACTTTTGAAGTCTGAATTTTAAATTCAAATCCTTTTTGTTTACTTCCATGTTTCATATTTTGTTAACCAAAATCACCTTTTTAAGCGGATATCAGTGCCCTTAATGCGTCACCACCTTACACAATTAAATTGAGGTACGTGTTTTATTGAATTACTTAAAGAATTTCGAATATTTTTTCCCTTTTTTTTTATAGTTTGCTTTGTTGTGATTTGTAGAAAAAAGTGTATGATGCAAATACCTTTTTAGAGTCTCTAGATTTTGTAAACATAAATTTTAATAGGCTAATGATACGATCAACTCGCTTTTAAGAAAAATGTTTTTACAAGACAGTATACACTCTCTTGTCACCACCTACTGACTTAACAATGTAATGTATGAAGTATCACTGAACGAATCAGTGAACACATATGAACAAATTTTGGGGTGAACGGATGCGATTCAGGTCATTTGGATGAATCCAAAATACATTGGAATGTCTGATTCATTCTAGTGAATTCAGACGGTTGAATGTAAATGAACAGATTAAAAATCGATTGATCGATTTGAGTTCCTGCTCTTTGTTTAAAATTTTTTGTAAATTAGGGGGTTTTGGTTGTAAACCCTTCATGTTTTTTTATGTCAGCAAAGAATGGCTTTCATTTAATTATAGTTGGGTAATAATCTTTTGTAATTATTTTCTTAAGTATTGCTGTTGTTAAAATTGTATATACTACTGTAGGCCTATATGTACTTTGTCATTTGTTTCAAATTTTAGATAGATGTAACTAACTTTATTATACCCACCTAACGAATCTTTAAGTTAAGTTGTTCTTGTTATCTGCAGTGTAGGGGAAAGTTACTTTTAAAAGTAATGCATTATAATATTGCGTTACTCCCTAAAAAAGTAACTAATTCTGTTACATAGTTACTTTTTATGAAAATTAATGCGTTACTTACATTACTTTCGCTTTACTTTTTCTCACCTGGGCTAAGCTTGCTTGTTTATTGTTTAATAACAACAAAAAAGTTCTATTTTTGGCAAGTGTTAAGGCTCTTTCACACCAAAAGTGAAATGAATAAGCCTCAGGCTGAAGGAAATGCATACTTACGCCTGTATAGTAGAGGGTGCAGCTCAAACAAACCTTTCAGCTGTGCTGCCATTCTGAAATAGAATAGGATACAGAAGAAGGAAGTTCAACACTCTTATTTCTAAATCTAATCTAAAGTAATTTTTGCTTATTAGTATTATTGAATTAGATAATTGAAGGTCAGCAGCAAAGACATTGGTTAATAAAGTGAGATGAAATATATAAAGTATATTTGTGTAATTTAATATAGATAATTATTACATGTTTGTGTAAAATTATGAGATTGCATTTCATTGTTTTTATTCATTTTGAGGAATACTGAATGTTTTTGTGCAAGTGAGATGAGTAAATGTATGCTCTAGATTAGAACTACAATGTCCATTATGTTTGCACAGCGCACACAACGCCTCTGCACTTTGTTTCTCTCAACATGGGGACAGGAGAGCTGTCAGTCAATAAATGGGAAAAAAGTAACTTGTGTTACTTACCTGAAAAAGCAACTAAGATATTTTTTTGTAAAATGAAAAAGTAATGTGTTACTTTACTAGTTACTTGAAAAAGTAATCTGATTATGTAACTCAAGTTACTTGTAATGCGTTACCCCCAACACTGCTTAACTGTAATCAAAATCCACATTGATAAATTAGTTTGCATTGCTCTTTTTGGCATATCTCACTTAAAAACAGCTTAATCATTTGCTCTGAAGTGTTCTAAAGTGTACAAGTGTACATTTCCTTTGTTTAGGTGTAATATGAGCCCACATGACTTCTCCACTGTCCTTTTGATATGAACGCTGAAGAATGCATCCCATGTAATTAATGTAATTGCATCCTATGTAATGGGATTCTGTGAGAGGGGCTTGCATGCAATTAGAATTGATTACATGGTGAGGAATGCAAACAGTATGTACATGTGGCGTATGATTATAAAAGCAAACTGGCCTTTTTTAAAATTCATTTTAAGAAATAAATCTCTTTAAATATAGACCACATATAGTTTGGCTTTAATCATACGGGGGGTCCAAACGTCTGATGCTACATTGCAAAATCAAAATATAATTTCAATTAGAAAAATACAAAATAGATGCATTTTCAAAAGGGGTTTTAGACTTTTGAACCTCTCTGTATATCTTTTTCACACTTCTGGAATAAGATGCATAAAGGAGTTTACTTCTCTAAGTTGTTTACTCCTTTTTAAAACAATGTCTGTATAAGAGCACATAGACATGGATTTAGAGATTTTTTTCTGGTATGGAAGTGCTTTGATCTCTGTTTTTTTCTTTTTTGGAATTTGGGTGTACATGTCCTGATAGTTGATGTAGGTAATCACGTGTCATAAATGGAAATAAGCTGGCTCAGAAATGAGCCGTAGCGCTCTGGTGCAGTCCCGCTTGTTATGGGAGTCTTATGTCTGTGATCAGATAGCTACCCTGACAATATCCAGACCCCTTTCTGTTTCCATTACATTGGGAGAGGGGGGATCCGGCACTTTAGTTCTACTCATTGGGTTCAGCATTTGCTGAACTTGCTACAAAAGTTCAGACAGTCGACTCCAAGAGAGTTCAAAGGCACCAATTTTTTTTAAATACATGTGCGTTCATACTTATAGTTGTTGCACTTTAGCTAAAGATATCGAAGAGCTTATTGGTGCCTATTTTACACTGCACATGGAAGAAGTGTATGTAGTGCATATTTATTTTGCCACCCATATTGTGTAGCAGAGGTGCACAGGTTAGGTGTGGGTAGATTTTTTATTCTGATGAAGTGTACTTGTCACTAACCTGCATAAATATATGAAAAAATTAACATAAATAGCACGTAAAATGGACCTTCCTGAAACTCTCCTTCGGATTCACAACTGATTCATATTGTCTCCCAAAGGAAGAACTGATTCTAAACTGCTTGCAGTATGCAAATTTGTTACATTGTTACATAGGCATGTAATGGGAAGTCACACTGAAATTGCTAATGACCCATTTCAGTCTGACTTCCCATTACATGCCTATGTAACAATGTAACAAATTTGCATACTGCCAGCCTCTGGTTGTCAGGAACTGTCAGTCTTTAGTTCATTTAGTTTTCATTATTATGAACTTTGTTTGTTTTGTTTTATGTCCTGCTGTCTTTGTTCTAGTTTCCTGCTCCGTTTAGTTACTATGGCAATTCATCTGATCATCACACCTGTTAGTCTTTTAGTTCATTATCAGTGTGTACTTAAGTTTCCTCAGTTCAGTGGCTATGTTTACATGCACCAATTTTCGTCAATCCGAATGAATTGAATCCGATTGTAGATCTGTTTACATTTAATTAACTTAAGCCTTCACTTCTGTCATCTTGCTGTTCGTTCCCCTATATTGGATTGGGGCTAATTATTATCAGCCAGTAATTATTGGGGCTAATTATTATAGACCTCCTAGACACCCAAGGACTCGACTGGAGGGAGGCCATACTGTGATGTCTTGAGAGGCTCTACCCCCAATCCATCCCATCACTGGACCTAGAGCCCAGCCCACTGCCACCCTGCAACACGGAGCGACAGCCGAAGCCCCCAGCAGATGGAGTGCCAGCACCAAGATAAGCGGATGAGGCTGCCATCGCACCGAAGTGTAAGCCTCTTATGTCTGACCTGGGGTCCGTTCTTTGTACGTCGTTAACTTGGTTAGCTGGATCTGTTTGCTGATGATTTGGCATGATCTTGGATCATTTGCTTCTTCGAAGCTCATCCCAGAGTTGCTGTCATATCAACAGGTCCGTAAGCTTAAACCTGCTTGGGAGCAGGCTTATTTCATTTAAACAGGATTAGAGTGCATTTTTTTTAAGCAGAATTATATTATATTAAGTGAGGTGCAAAAGAACGGACCCCTTGTGTGTGAGCCGGCCACCGAGCCCGTGACAGAGGAAATACTAGTAGAGTTTGAGGGAATAGAGGAGTTTCCCGCCCACAACCTCGCCGCAGTGAGTGAATTCGTGCTGGACTAGGAGATAGATATGTTGGTCCCACCTACCCTCCCTCTTCTACCACCACCTCTAGTTCCAACCCTGTCGTTGTCGTCTCCTGTCTGCTCCATTGTTCACCCTCTACTTCCTCACTGGGTTGAGAACTCACCTGGGGCATTCCAACCATGAACCGGGCTGAGGGATTCCCTGGCTCCTCCTCTGGCCGCAGTCCCCTCCACTCCACCTCGGCCCGTCGGCCTAACTCCTCCACCGCCACTCCTCCCTACCTCGGCTCTACCATCAACCATCGGGCCCATGACGTCACCGGGCTCCCTTAACCTGCCAGCTCTGCCTGGGTGAGACATCACCGGCCTTTTGCCACGGACTTGCGCCATGGACTTGCATGCCTGTCGTAATGCTCCGGCTCTCCACCCCTGCGGCTCAGTTCAGCTCCGCCCTCCTTCAGGCTCAGCAACAGTCCTCGGTTGCACAGAGTCCGCCATAGCCCTCCGGATCTCCAGTTCCACCTCGGGGGGTCTTTGTGGCAGCTCCGTCGTGGCCTCCAAAGCCTGCGGTTTCGTACAGATCCATTAACCCTGTGCCCAGGACTCTTCCCTCCTGAAACATCGCCATGGGACACCATCTGGACGGGCTTCGGGAATTCACCCTTTCATCTATCATCACATCCTTGGCTTCCACCGCCTCCTGTTCCTCCTTGGTCTCTTCTACCTACCAGCCCTCCTTCTACCAGTCCTTCGCCTGCTCCTCGTCTGCCTCCATAACCGCCTCCTCTCCCTTACCACGGCGCGAGGCCATGCCTTCTCGGGGGTAGCTGTAGCTGAGACTGGAAGAGTTTGGTTCATGTTTTCGATATGTTGAGAAGACACTGTTTTCTGCACTGCTAAAGCAATTTTTGCACTTTGCATGCACTTCTAAAGGATGAGGACTTGGGCTCGAATTGATATGGTATCAGACACCATTGTTACTGTTCGTATCACTGTGTATCAAGTGCTGAGGAAGCCTCCGGTGCTGAAATTCAGATATGGTCATATGCGTTTTGTTTTTAACTGTAAGTGGTAGACCAATCACAACACACTGGGCCATATGACTAATCAGAACAGAGTTTGCTCTCAGAAAGGTGGAGTTTAGAGAGACTGAAACTTCGAACAAATCATTTTCAGACTCTTTGAGAAATAAGTTGATGTGTATATTATGAGAATATTAAAGTGTTTTTTGACATTAGATGCATGTAAGCCTATTGTAGGACACCTCAAAAACAAAATTAGGAACATTTATATTACATAATAGGGACACTTTAATGAATCTATTAATTACAACTGTACAACTGATTTACGTGTACAACCCGTAAGAGTGTTGTGTGACAGGTTTTATTTGAATAACATATTTAGCATTTAAAATCCAATTCTAATTCAAAACATGTCTCTATTAGATGTGGTCATGGGAGTTTGGCTCTTTGTGTAAGTAAAATCATAAACATGTAAGCATTTTATTTATATTACTAATTTGTTCTTATTGCAATTTACTGATAAAATAATATGAATGAATTACAGGTGCCAAGCTAACCTGTGAGAGAAACTTCAACGTTGTCCAAAGTCAACAACATTATTTTTCAGTCCTTCCAAGTAGGCTTTGTTTTTTGACATTTGTCATCATTTAATTTTATCAGTGATACGGAGAAAAACAGAGAGGATGAGAGAGCCAGAGAAAGTGAGGGATAAAGAAAGAGCAAAAGAGCTGATGTCTCTGGAAATACTTGAGTTCTCTGTTGTTCTTTATCCATCCAGAGCTCTAGGGAGCGTTTGGCTCAGCATGCTGCTTACACACTAATTACCTTATTACTGTAGCTCAGCAATAAGGAACTGATCAAACTAGCTGCTTTTAGGAAAACTAGCTGTTCTATCAATAAGATTTAACGCTTACAGAGAGAGAGAAAAAAAAAGCAAACTACTAAACAGTAGTAACTGTGTGAGAAGGGTAACCTGATCTGTCTGTCTATCGGTCTATTGTTCTATTGTTTTTTTATTCTTTCTTTCTATCAATCTGTCTATCTGTCTGTCTGTCTATTGTCTGTCTGTCGTTCTATCCTTCTATCTGTCGTTCTATCTTTTCATCGTTTTATTATATTTAAGTTATTTACTTCTTGTTTACAGAACTGCACAACATTTTATGCTGATATTTAGAACAATGAAAATCTTGCTTGTCTGATATTGGTTAATAATACTTAATATTTTCCCAAATTAGGCATGCGTTTACAAATTATCAAAGCACATTTAGCATGGTTCCTGTGCTGGTTCTCTACCTGATTGCAGTGAGTGCAGTGAAGAGGGAAATTATGGGTTACCTGAGGAACAAAATTACATCTGGATCTGTTTCCTTCTCTGCCCTGACAGCACAGTCCTGCATGTTTTCCATCCACCTGTCTTTGATATACTGTTTTAATAACCTCACACGACTCGCAGTGCTAAAGACTACACAACAAGCAGAACTCCCACAATATTCCATATATATATATATATA
>RJVU01065935.1:1806975-1832540 GCA_003731715.1 Anabarilius grahami | reverse complement strand
AATATTGTGGGAGTAACATATGTTTAACTTATAACATATGTTTTACATATAACATATGTTTAACTTATAACATGAAAGTAAGGTTCATAATATAAATTAGAGAACAAAATTTTCAGTTTTACTCAAATTAGGGTGATGCAAAAATGAGTACACCCCACTGAAAGTCTCTGGAGCAAAGCTAAATTTTTGACTACAAATGTCTAATTTAACAAGAATTCAACCACAGGTGAGTCTAATTATTCATTACACAGGTGTCCAGCAGACAGTTGACTATAAAAGGGTGTTAAAACCCCTTCCCATTTCATGCTGTCAGCAATGGCACCACATGGAAGAGAAATGTCACAAGACCTGAGAAAGAAACTTTACTCCGGAAAGGTGAAGGCTACAAGAAGATCAGCAAAGCTTTACTTATCAGTCAGAATACTGTAGCAAAAGTGGTACAAAAATTTAAAAAAGATGGAACTGCAACCATCTCACAGAGACGTCCAGGTCTTCCACGGAAGTTAACACCTCGACAGGAGCGTCTTCTGATGAGAAGGGTTGAAGAAAATCGGCATGCAAGTTCACTGCAGTTATCTAAAGAAGTAGAAAGCCAAACTGGGGTGACTATTTCCCATGACACAATATGGCGTACACTGCAGAGGAATGGCATGAATGGGTGCCGTCCACGAAAGAAGCCTTTCCTAAAGCCCAGACACAAAAAAGCCCACCTACAGTTTGCCAGGGCCCATGCTGACAAAGATGAAGACTACTTGGACTCTATACTCTGGAGTGATGAGACCAAGATAACTGTTTTTGGAACTGATGGCTTCAAAACTGTAAAGAAAAATGCATGGTGCCTACAGTGAAACATGGTGGTGGCAGTGTCCTTATGTGGGGCTGCATGAGTGCTGCTGGTGTTGGGGAGCTGCATTTCATTGATGGCATCATGAATTCACAGATGTACTGCTCTATACTGAAAGAGAAGATGCTACCATCACTCCGTGCCCTTGATCGTCGTGCACTTTTCCAGCATGACAATGATCCTAAACGCACATCTAAGGCCACTGTTGGATTTCTGAAGAAGAACAGGGTGAAAGTGAGTCAGTGGCTCCTGATCTGAACCCAATCGAACACCTATGGGGAATTCTGAAGAAACAAGTTGAGCATCACTCTCCATCCAGCATCCAGTCTCTAAAAGAGGTCATTCTTGAAGAATGGAAAAAGATAGATGTTGCAAAATGTCGCCAACTTGTTCATTCCATGCCTTGAAGACTTGGTGCTGTCATTAAAAATCATGGAGGCCATACAAAGTACTAGATGTAGTAGTTTTTGTTGTGGGCTCATTTTTGCATCACCCTAATTTGAGTAAAACTGAAAAATGTGTTATCTAAGTTATATTATTAACCTTACTTTCATGTTATAAGTTAAAAACAGATGTTATATTAAACTTAGTCTTGTCAACATTTTGGAAATTGTTTTTGTGTTAAAATGTTACTTTTCAAAGGGGGTGTACTCATTTACGCTGAGCACTGTGTGTGTGTGTGTATATATATATATATATATATATATAATGTGCTGTATAAAGGCCTTTTAATTCTAGTAAACAAGTCCATATAACTGCATTTGTTTGATGTCTGAACGCCTGCTAAGTAAGAGTGATAAAAGGTCTGTCATTGGTGTTTCACTGCTTGTTTGAATTAAGCATAATCTTGACCTCATTATGGTAATATTTTAACGAGTCTGTAATTGGAACATTTCCCTGCTGCTTTAAAGTGCTGATTTAAAAGACCAGCTTTTATAGTTTGGTACCCAGGGAAGCTGTGTGTTGGATCTTTTTACGAGACTTTGTATGTCCGTACATATGATTAGAATATTTATGTGGGCTATTTACAAACAGACACTTTGCCGTTGGTGGTGATGTTTCAAATTGTGATGAAAGCTATAAAGATGACTACACAATTGAACTGAAGTTTAGCAGTCACGCCAGTGTGCATTTCTGCCTTTAAATTACCAGCCATGCTGACTGATTTTCTACCTGTTGTATTCTTGTGATACTGTTTTGCTTTTCTCTAAGGATTCACATCTACCCAAAAATCCTGATGAGAGGAATATAACTTCTGCCCATGTTGCAGTCAAAGAATAGAATAAATGTAATCTCTAAACAGATGTAATAGCAACTAGGTGTTTCTAATGCCAAGAATACCTTATGGTGTTAGCCGTTTGTACCTATGTCAAGAAGGAATCTGCAGACTTACTTCGCATTTTCTGTGCTGATTTTGGTGGGAAATCTGTGGAAAGGATTTAACTACACTCTTATTGGTAACTCAAAGTGTAATCAAATTAGCCAATATATTTAATAAACAGACAGAAAGGGTGTGGGAACTTGAATGATAGAACTTTGAAATTGTTCTAGTCTTCTTAAAGTGAAATGGTTGATTCAACATTAAAATCAACCAAAGGAATGGCTACCAACTTAAAATACCTATCCACTTATTATACGACCCTTAGCACAAAATCTCTCATCACTGACAAGATGGGGCTCCCTGTGCGTCTCTCTTGGTTTCATCTGCTTCTTTTTAAACACAGGAAATGAAGTCAAAGGGTACTGAAATATTTGTGTTTATTTTTGCCGCTCTTAACATATAGAATTTCCAAACATTAGCCAACGGCTGTCCATTAGCAAAATCAGAATTATCATGTCTGTCTGGCAGATTTAATATTTGAATACATTATTTAATGCATTTCTGTTTTTTATTTCCTGTAATTTGCTCTGTTTGCATGTTATGTTTTCTTATGCTCTGTGCAGCAAAAGAGCAAGTTTTCCCAAATTCAGTCACGAGTTTCCTTGTTTTAAAGTATATTTAAAAAAGTTCAAATTTAAGTTTTCATGTTTTTTTATTAAATTGTTTTTATTTTACTACAAATAAATTATTATTATTAATAATAATAATATCAGTAGTAATTAATAATAATAATAATAGTAGTAGTAGTAGTTATATTTTATTCTTTTTTCAGTTTTGGAATATTAAAGGAATATAATAAAGTGTAACAATAGAAATTTCTATAGTCAGAATACAATAGTCCAGTCATTCTCAACTGGTTTGGCAATGGGACCCACATTTTCCTATGGTCATTAAGCTGCGACCCAAATTTTTAGGAATTTGAACAAAGTATTTGTATTTCAAAACTGGTTGACACACACACAAGTACTGTTCCACTTTATTTAAACATAAATTGTACATGAACTAAAACACATGAACACTGATCCTAATGAATAAAATGAACATCATATGGTACCTGCATGCAAATCCTTCCCATACCGGCTACTTAATCTATTGGTACTTGACTTGAAATGTGTGTGTGCAATTGAAGTGTGCATGACCATGTGAACAGCATACCTGACCTGACATAAAAATGTTTGTTTTTCTGAGATGAGAGACTTTATTTCGTAACAAGTTACATATAGCCTGACAACATCTCATCTGACAACAGACACTGAAACAGGACAATGCTTTCTTCCCTCAGGCACTCATTACTTAAACTGCATCTGACAGAAGAGTCAACAGCTTTCACGCATGTCTTTCAAAATAAAAGTCTCACATTAGTAAAACATTAAGAATTACATTTTTTTGTTTGTTTGTTTCTTTGACTACCCATTCAAAACAGCCTTGCAACCCACTGGTTGAGAAACCCTGCAATAGAGCAAGGGAATTTTAACATTTAAAAGAACAAAAATGTAAAATGGTTATTATGATAAAAATTAAAAAAAAATGCAAGTATCAATGTTACAGCTTTGTCTGGCTTTTTCCCAGCCAGGTCTTTAGACAAACTCTACAACTTTGCCGACTGCGCGGGACTGCACCTGATCTTTGGGCTGAATGCCTTGCACAGAAACCCTGACAACTCGTGGAACGCCTCCAGTGCTCTGAGTTTGCTCAAATACAGCGCCGGCAAAAAATACAACATCTCCTGGGAGCTCGGCAATGGTGAGTCCTCTCTAGTGCAGATTCAAAAATGATCTTTAGAGTTATCTTTGACATGTTGTCATTCTGTGACATGGAATGACATACATCATTCATGCACCTACGAAAGAAAAAAGAAAGCATCCATCAGTGATTATTGTGGGAGTTGCAGGTTCGAACCTTGCAATGTGGAATTCTTGAGCAAGACACTAAAAGTCCCCCTGTGGTAAAAATCAAGTTTTTAAGTTTGTTTATATATGTCTGTGGTGTTTTTAATATGTTTTAAGGAAAACCATGTGCAAATTCATCAGTCAACACCACTGCTGAGTAGATTCTCCTTAAAACTGCAGTGAACCAAAGACCAAAGAAGTTTGAAAACGCCCCTGTTTCCTCCTGTCACAAACATGTAACCAATCCCGTCAACATGCGTCAAGGATGCTGATTTTTAGAAGGCAGCTGACTGACTCTGAGATGGCAAACAGGAACATGGTTTGTGTAACATTAGGAGCACATTATTAGCTGTTTGATGACGTCTGTTAAGCCAAAGGCTAATCATATCATATACTGTTATGTGTCTGTCGATACAGCGATACATAAAAAGAATTACCATTCTGATACATCGACTTGTAGACTTGTAGCCTTTATAATTTGCGCTTCTTCTTCTGAATCAGTTTCTGGTTTTAACTGAATTAAACCAATATTTCCACTTGCCATTGTGTAGCGTTTACGAGATGGTGTGATTGCGGAAGCGGGTACTAATTTGCATATTCATGGATCCACGTATAGCCTGTGAAATGAAGCAAGGGTGTAGAGTTACATTCAAGCTATTTTAAGGCATGAAGAAATTACATAGTTTAACTCAAGTTCAAATTTGACAACTTTACAAATTGCTTTAGTTTCTCTCGTTTTTTCTTTTGTTTTTGTTTTTTGTAAGTCGTGTTTGGAAATGCATTAAGGTAAATTTGATTCTAAAAGTCTTTGTTTTTAGGTTTTGTGAAACATTTTCTAAGACTTTAGCCCTCTTTGGAAGGGTTTGTCTCAAAATAGGTTCAGAACATAGGTTTTGCCGTTGAGATGACTGGAAAAAAGTGCCCCACTTGAATTCACCCTTATGGATTTCTTAAATCTTTGTACATTCACACAGGATCAGCTCTTAAGTTTGTAGAAAATGATGAAGTAGGTGTGTACTACATTTATACATTGCCGTCACAGTAAGTGACCAATCGTGATAAGCATTTTTCTTAGATAATTATATATGCTGGAAACATTAAACATGATGGGATCAATAGGAGAAATTTAATTAATTTAATTTAATAAAACAAGCTAAATAAAGCACGAAACAATTTGTAAAACCTTATTTGTCCTTGTCCTGTGTCTCTTTCTGTCCTTGGTCTCTCACAAAAACGTTTGAGAAAAAAATGCTACATTTGAGAGAAGGCCCATAAATCCATACTCAACAAGCATCTTTTCTTTTTCTGCTGTCCTCTCATTGACCACCATCCACTTGAAACCCTTGAAGTGCTTGATGTACAACGGCACACAGGCTGGATAAGCTGTCAGCTGGATAAACTGAGGATATTTTATAGAAGCAGTCTTTACCGGTACAATATTGTGCAGTCTGGAAAAATTACTGACATGGCCAATTCAAGAAGCTCTGGTCATTATTACATACCCCACCTCTTCATATAAAACTAATCCTATTCGAATAGGGCTTATGTCAGGAGATAAATTCACAAAGCAGAATCCAAAAGGACACCTGGTGACTTTGTAATCTGCTCTAAGCACTCATTCATCTTTTGTTCTGTGCCGGACATGCTGCAAATTGCCCCATTCATGAGGCTCTTGTATCAAATGTCTCTCTATAAACATCAAAACATCAAACTTTTGACTTGAATAATTATGAAATTATGATGATAATANGCATGTGCAGCTTGTAGTATTGCACACTTAGCATTTTCCATACTAAACACTAAACCTATAAAAATACCAGAGACTGCTTTAAGAATGTACACAAGCCATATATTGTTTTAATCATTTGTTTATTGGCTACAATTTGCATGTGTCAAATCATTACTAGCTGTCGGCATAGAAAAACTGCAGGCGTGCAGCAGATTGCTGCTTTTGCTCTCAGATTGTCATACGAGACCGAAGGAAGCGGAACGCTCACAGAGAGCAATCTGTCTGCTCATACTGAATGTGAAATTCATACAAAAATTAATTATATAATACCATAATTTAATATCTGTCATGTAATACTGGATTACAATCTGGATTAGTGCTGAATCTTTCCATTAAACTAATTCTAATAAAAGCGTGTTATTACTGGAACAGGCATTTGGATGTTTGTGTTTCTGGCTTCAACTGTAACAATAACCATGTCCGAAGAAAAGCTGTTAGGGATAACTTGCTAAATCAGATTTTGTGAAGCTGTTAATTCAAAAACAAACACTTTCAAGCAAACAAAGAGTCCAAATGGAACAAAGGGAAATATTTTCAGCTGTGGGTGGATGTTTATTGAGTGGGTCATGCCAGCGTGACACAAAGTTTTGATGTACGGGCACTGTGATGATTTATTTCAGGACTGTATTTCATGAATGTGTTATTTGTGCTTTTTCTAAATGATAGGATCTGGATAATATTTTAATGGATAATAATAATGTCTCATATTTTCCACTGGCCTCGGCCTGGCCCGGTACTGTATTGACACAACAGCTCAGCATTTCTGTGTTTCTCTCCCTACACAAACACACACTCACACAGGCTGTGATGTTTATAAAGTTCGCCACTTGACTTCTGTAACGTCCTCGCTGTGATTTCAAGTGTGCACCTCCCACAAGTGTTGCCTTGTTTAAATAGTTTACAAAGTGCTGACCACAATATAGGTCGTAATTCAAAGGCAGTTTGAATGTTCACTTGCGATTGGGTGTCAGCTTGCATCAAAAGTCTTAAAGGGATAGTTCACCCAAAAATGCAGTTTTTGCTTGCCACAATTGTCAAGCTCCAAAGACAAAAATCAAAATATATACACTACCTTTCAAAAGTTTGGGGTCAGTAAGATTTAAATAATAATAATAATTTGCAAGAATGCATTAAATTGATCAAGTGAAATGTTACATTAAAATTCAAATGAATGCTGTTCTTTTGAACTTTATAGAGAGAAAGTTGAAAGAATCCTGAAAAAATGTAACACAGTTTCTACAAAAATATTAAGCAGCACAAGTGTTGTCAACATTGATAATGTTAAAAATGTTTCTTGAGCATCAAATCAGAATGATTTCTGAAGGATCATGTGACACTGAAGACTGGAGTAATGATGCTGAAAATTCAGCTTTACCATCACAGGAATAAATTGCATTTTAAAATATATTCAAATAAAAATTTATTTTAAATTGTAATAATATTTCATAATATTACAATTGTTTATTGATTGATTGATTGGTTGTATTTTTGATCAAATAAATGGAGTGGTGAACACAAGACACTTTCATTGAAACACCAAACTTTTGAACAAATTCCCTTTTAAATGAATTCATCCTTAATTAGTGAACCAGAGTTTCATCATGTATTTTTTCTTTTATTTCCCCGCACAGAGCCGAACAGTTACCGCACAATGGCTGCTCGTTCAGTCAACAGCTCTCGTCTGGCTCAGGATTACGCTCTTCTGAGGACGTTACTGCAGTCGGTGCGTTTCTACAGCCGAGCTAACCTCTATGGGCCCAACATCGGCCGTCCTCGTAAAAACTCAATCCTGTTACTAGATGGGTGAGTATCGCTGTCATTTGTTTAGAAATATTGTAGCCTCCCTGCATGCACTTATTTATACGTTTGACATATGTGAAGAGTGATAAGTTATAAACCAAATCTGTTCCTGCAGAACTGTGAAGGAAACGCCACAGGTTTTGGGGATAGGATTTTGGCTGTTTTGATGATGCTGTCAGATAACAATAATAGTATTGTACTTACTACATTTGAACATATTACTAAATATGAAATTTTGAGTGCATACATCAACTTTCAGTAGATGTATGCATTTACACTCTTTCTCATCTGGAAGAATGGATTAAAAAATATGAACTACTGTTTAAAAGTTTGGGGCAGTTTAAAAAAAAAATGAATCAAGGATGCATTAAATTGATTAAACGTGACGGGAAAGACATTTTACATAGATATCTATTTCAAATAAATGCTGTTCTTTACTTTCTATTCATTAAAGAATCCTTAAAAAATGTATCACAAAAATATTAAACAGAACAACTGTTTTCAACATTGATAATAATAAAAAAAATGTATTGAGCAGCAAATCACCATATTAGAATGATTTCTGAAGGATCATGTGACATTGAAGTCTGGAGTAATGATGCTGAAAATTCAGTGTTGCCATCACAGGAATAAATTACGTTTTAAAATATATTAGAATAGCAAATTTTTTAGCAAATCACAGTTCTTCACTGTGACGTATCTAAAGACTGTTGGTTAGTTAAAAAAAAAAAAGTGATTAAGCGTTAGTCATGCTGACAAGTTAAAGAATTAGTTCTCTTCAGGATTAAAATTTCCTGATAATTTACTCACCCCCATGTCATCCAAGATGTTCATGTCTTTCTTTTTTCAGTTGAAAAGAAAATAAGGTTTTTGAGGAAAACATTCCAGGATCTTTTTCCATATAGTGGACTTCAATGGGGACCAACAGGTTCAAGGTCCAAATTGCAGTTTCAGTGCAGCTTTAAAGGGCTCTAAACAATCTCAACCAAAGAATTATGTAGTTAAACGATCGGCCATTTTTTAAAAAATAAATAAAAATTATATACTTTTGAATCACAAATGCTCATCTGGCACTAGCTCTGCGATGCACCATACATTACGTAATCACGTTGGAAAGGCCACGTGTGACATAGGCGGAAATACTGTGTTTACAAAGCAAAGACTAAGTCAAAAGGCCTTCCCCAAAAAAAAGGTAAAATAACGATGTCGGACGATTTTGAACTTGGAGAAGAAAATGTTTTTCGTCCTATCGTGGTACACGTGACCTTTTCAACGTGATTACGAAATGCGTGGCACATCGCAGAGCAGTGCAAGATGTACATTTGTGGTTAAAAAGTATATGATTTTTAATTTTTTTTAGAAATTGGCCAATCGTTTTGCTAGATAAGACCCTTATTCCTCATCTGGGATTGTGTAGAGCCCTTTGAAGCTGCACTGAAACTGCAATTTGAACCGTCAACCTGTTGGTCCCCATTGAAGTCCACTATATGGAGAAAAATCCTGGAATTCTGAACTAATCCTTTAAGCAGTTTAACTTTGTAGATGAGCAGCAGTGTGATATACTACTTTAATGGCAGTCTCAAATATATTCTGATTGACTGTGATTGTCACATCATGCGGCGTTTTGCACTTTCAGTGCAGAAAGGCGCTGCGACTGTTCATGCATGGTGTTGGCAGAAGGGCTTATCTGATTTGTGACTCATTTGAATGGCTTGTATAAGAGATCTCCATTGTTTAAGAGAGTGCGGTACTGCCCCCCTGCCTGGAGAAGCACATAGCTGAGTCGTGTTTATGTTGCTCCATGTGGATTGTTAGTCCAGGGGCCTGTAGCACCATTGAAACTCACCGTCAGATAAATAAAGTGTCACTCTATTAATGGCGTGACAGAGCAATGTTCCACCTGCATGTGACTTGTTCCTCCCACTCTCTCCTGCAAGAGTGCAGAGGCTTCAGTATTGCAGCTCTTAATTTTGAGCATGAAGTGCAACATATTAACATATTTTAATTCCAGTAAGACATTATAAAAGAAAGAACTTGCAGTCAGTAAATCAAGAACCAATCAGATGGATTTAGTGAGTGTCATTGGACTGAGGATTTCTGAATAATTCATAAGAGCCATTTGTTTGTGAATCGCAGTGCAGAAGAATAAGGATGTTCAAAAACTGCTGGCAGATTTTTTTTTTTAAATGCTTTGTTTCTGTAAAGGACAAATAATTAATGGAAACCCCTTTAAAATGAGAATCATGTCTCAATCGTTTAGTCTGTGGTTTAATAAATTTGAGCAACACTGCCAACCTTATGCTTCTAAACATATATATTTAATATGACAGAAGCTTATTAAAGCAGTGCCAGTGTTGATGTGCTTAGTATTAAGACCAGATTTTTCAAATTCTGTTCTTGTAATGACATCTGAGATAAATACCTCTGGGTTTCATTTGTGAATATTCGTTTAACATTGTTTGTGCTTTTGTGCTGTTCATCAAAAACTGGTTTTGTAGAATGATGGCTTTTGTGAGTGGATACTAATTGGTTGTAATTCCTGTGTGACAGAGCCAGACATAAATCTATCAATGCATGTCCAGAGCTTCCTCATTCTTGCAACCAGCAGGCCTTGTCTACACCTCCACTAACACACACACGTTGGGTTTTCATGTTTTATGGGGACGTTCCATAGATATAATGATTTTTACACTGTATAAACTGTATATTCTATCCCCCTACACTAACCCTACACCTGAACCAACCCATCACAGAAAAGTTTCCACATTTTTACATTTTCAAAAAAACAATTCTGTATGAATTATAAGCTATTTTCCTTATGGGGAACCAAAAAATGTCCCCATAAGGTCAAAGAGTTCTGGTATTGCCATCTTTGTGGGGATATTTTGTACCCCATAAGGAAGGGTTTATCAGGACCACACACACACTCACACATGCATACACACGCTCTCTCTCTCTCTCTCTCTCTCTCTCTCTCTCTCTCTCTCACTCAAACACACACACACACACACACACACTGAAATAAAAAAAAATATAGGAGAACAAACGGCACATGTTAGAAGGTGGGATATATTAGGCAGCAAGTGAACATTTTGTCCTCAAAGTTGATGTGTTAGAAGCAGGAAAAATGGGCAAGCGTTATGATTTGAGCAAGTTTGACAAGGGCCAAATTGTGATGGCTAGATGACTTGGTCAGAACATCTTCAAAACTGCAGCTCTTGTGGGGTGTTCCCGGTCTGCAGTGGTCAGTGGTATCTATCAAAAGTGGTCTAAGGAAGGAACAGTGGTGAACCGGCAGGTCATGGGCGGCCAAGGCTCATTGATGCATGTGGGGAGCGAAGGCTGTCCCGTGTGGTCCGATCCAACAGACGAGCTACTATAGCTCAAATTGCTCAAGAAGTTAATGCTGGTTCTGATAGGAAGGTGTCAGAATACACAGTGCATCGCAGTTTGTTGCGTATGGGGCTGCAGTCAGGGTGCCCATGCTGACCCCTGTCTACTGTCGAAAGCACCAACAGTGGGCACATGAACATCAGAACTGGACCACGGAGCAATGTAAGAAGGTGGCCTGGTCTGATGAATCACATTTTCTTTTACATCACATGCACTATGGGAAGAAGGCAAGCCGGGCGGAGGCAGTGTGATGCTTTGGGCAATGTTCTGCTGGGAAACTTTGGGTCCTGCCATCCATGTGGATGTTACTTTGACACGTACCACCTACCTAAGCATTCTTGTAGACCATGTACACCCTTTCATGGAAACGGTATTCCCTGGTGGCTGTGGCCTCTTTCAGCAGGATAATGTGCCCTGCCACAAAGCAAAAATGGTTCAGGAATGGTTTGAGGAGCACAAGAACGAGTTTGGGGTGTTGACTTGACCTCCAAATTCCCCAGATCTCAATCCAATCGAGCATCTGTGGGATGTGCTGAACAAACAAGTCCAATCCATGGAGGCCTCACCTCGCAACTTACAGGACTTAAAGGATCTTCTGCTAACATCTTGATACCACAGCACACCTTCAGGGGTCTAGTGGAGTCCATGCCTCAATGGGTCAGGGCTGTTTTGGCAGCAAAAGGGGGACCAACACAATATTAGGAAGGTGGTCATAATGTTATGCCTGATTGTGTGTGTGTGCGTGCGTTTTTGTGATTTATGTGGACACAAATTTGTATAATGACATGGGTATTACACTGGTATTACGACGTAAACATGAAATATGAGGACATTTCATGAGTCCTCATATTTAAAATAGCTTTAAAATCATAATAAATAATGTTTTATTAAAAATGTAAAAATGCAGAATGTTTTCTGTGATGGGTAGGTTTAGGGGTAGGGGTAGTGTAGGGGGATAGAATGTACAGTTTGTACAGTATAAAAACCATTACGCCTATGGAATGTCCTCACTAAGATAGCAAAACAAACCTGTGTGTGTGTGTGTGTGTGTGTGTTTGGGATATACATATATATCAAATGTACCATTTTTTTAATTGTTATTATTTATTTTTAATAAGTAAAAATAATGCCTGATTGCTATGGAAGCCCATTTCTGCCTCATTGAACAATAAAAAGCTAATTGCATTGTGATTTTATTGCTTGCAATTGCGGTAATTCTGCTTTTATTGCTTGCAATTAAATCTTTTTGTGTACTTGTTTTCAGCAAGCTTTTTTTTTTCTTTGTATTAGGCTAGTATTGTACAGAATGCATATATGGACATTTTCAATGTCATCTAAAATTTTGGCATTGCAACAACCTGGGTTTCTAGTAAAAATAACTCTATAAATAATAAAATTACTATATAAACAATAAAATGACTTGTATCGTGATATAAGATTTGTGGTCATGTTACCCACCCCTAACTAAAAGTCTCAGTAACATTGTTGCTTCTCAAGTAAATTATATTTCAATAAGGAAAACCTGGGCCCACAAGGATGCCTAAAGTTCTCAGCACTTGAGCTATCTGTTCTCTGCTCTGTGTACTGTGCAGTGTAGGTGCATCCCACTTTCTGCCACAAGCTGCCTTATGTTTTCCTGTGGGGGCTTTTGAGCAGTCATAACTTTGGCAGGCTGAAATGAAACTTGGTATTACAACCACAAGTGCTTTGTCGAAGGTCTTCCTCAGAACGAGACGCCACCCCTTGCTGCTACCAGTCTCGTTCAGATGGAAATGATAAATGCAGTTTTAACTCAGCAGACAGACAGAGGGAAAGAGAGAGAGACGAGAGGGGAATTATGGGACGGCATGGAGTTTTGGAAGGGTGGTCGCTATTTTTCTATGCAGAACTTTGCCGTCACATGAATAGCTGTTTAGAAACGTCGCTCCTTATAAGGAGTTTTGTTCTCTCGTTTGATTAAGATTACTCAGCTCCTTGGTAAACTATCCTCTCCACACAAATTTACTCACAGCATGAGAGATCAGTGTCACCAGCGAAATAAACAGACACCTCCTGTTAACCATGCAGCGTGTGTGTTTGGCTATCAGTTCTTTTTTGTAAGAGTCATTTATGATGGTGGAACAGACTAAAATCATTTTTCCGATGCAATAATAACCTTCACTATTGACTTTAACACTACTGAATTTTTCTCTCTTTCACAGGTTTATGAAAAACGGTGGTTCTGTGGTTGACGCAGTAACGTGGCAACAGTAGGTATTTTACCTTTTTTAAATTATAACCTTTCATTATTCTCCATTGTTTATGGAAACTTTGAGAGCATCTCTCTGAAGATGCAATACAGCTTTGCTGTGGTATGAAACCAAAACAAAATGCAAAAGTGTCAGTAATTCTCAACTGGTGGGTCATGACCCATAAATGAGTCGCAGGTCTGTTCTGATACTGCAGGGGAAAACAATGCAAATATTGAAAAAAAGCACATTAAGTGTGTAAGTCATAAGCTGTGTCCTAAATGATGCACTTATGCAATATGTACTTATGCACTATGTACTCACTATGTGTATTGTATACATTTTATGTGGTTATTTTGCATCGAAGTCTTATAGCCCCTTCACCTCCGCCATGTAACGAAAGCTGCGACAGTTAAATACGTGAAGCGTCCAACATTCCACACTTTTAGTGCATCATCCGGGAATGTAAGTGTACTTTTTGGAATTTTCAGTGCGAACACACTACTCGCAGTATTTGTACTACAAATAAGTACACGAATTGGGATGCAACTATATTTGTGTATAGTTAGGAAAGGGGGGAAAAAAACAGACCAACTTATAGACAATACTAATAAAAAAAATATACATTTTCAAAATTATTTATAAAATTAATCAAATTGTTGGGCAGTAATAGTATTATCAATACATTTTAAATGTTTTATTTTTATTATATTTAATATTTATTTGGACCTTTTTAACAATATACAATTTTGGTACTGATTGTGGGTCCTAAAGCAACCTGTTTAAAACAACTAGGTCCATCATCATTGTTGAAATTTTGATGAAAGTAATTTCATAATTTGTTATCTACAATAGTTTTAGGTGGTCGGTATATCGGCCAGGCCAATTAACTAGTTGATATTTGGTCATTTTGAGGTTAGGGTTAATGTTACCCACTGGTCAATTAAGAGAGGTGCTAGCTAAACCAGCGTCATTTTCAAAGTCAGCTGCCTTGTCAATGGATAAGACACATCTTCTGTTTTCAGATATTTCGTAATGAGCATTTTACACAATATTCACTCAAAACATTCAATATTAATTTTGAACATTCATTATGTACAGTAGGTACATCTCATTTGTTTTCATTGCAGTTGTACTACATGTAATATATCTGTCATTGGCTACCTTGCTGTCTAGGCTTCAGCAATACAAAAAGTCTGTCCTTCTGCTCTGTTGTTAATCAAACGTAGAGTCTGTTGTTCCCCACCTCCGCCTTAATTTCTAACACCTGTGAGGTGGGATAATGCGCTGGAAGGTAAATTTACACTCCTTGCAAACACATGCAGGCCTCTAATTGAGGCTTTTTTTCCTAATCTGGTTAAGTACCATTACTGAGAAGCATCGTAAAAGACGTCAACAGTTGGTGTATGTTCAATAGTACTTTGGTTAAAACAATTAACATTCCATTCATACTTTAAGCAAAAAAATTATATTCTGTAACTATTGATACCATGTTTCTGTTTCCTATTGCATCACACTTGAATGTTTTTGTGTATATATATCAAACCAAAAATTATTTGGACATTATTAAGACATTTTTTATATTTTTTATATATTTTTACTAGTGGGTGCAGGACACTATAGTTCATTTATGTAAGTGAGGATAGCAAAATAAAGTAAACTGTTACTTATTATACTCAAAAATTCTTCATACAGTGGACTACCAGTAAAATTGATAAAAACATTTCGGAACCAAAAATTATTCAGACACTTTGACGTGACCATGTTTTGCTTAAGTGCTATCTGACATAATTAAGATTATTATTTTCTGACACAGTTTAACTCTGAGATCTTGTCATATTTTATTTCCATTTTTTAAACTATAGTGAATAAACATGAATGAAATTTTTTTTTTTTTTACTTTGAAATTTATACTTTTGAATGGTAGTGTATATAATATTTACATTTATAAATATTTATGTATACATACATTCATATAAATACTTAACACTTGTGCACAGTAAATTAATAATATGATAGTTTTTAATAAGTGAGATCAGTTACGCTTCACCTGCGACAGAACAGACTCTTTTAGAGCAGCTGTTTTCCTGAGGCTAAAGGATAATCACCTGTAGTGTGATTCATCTCTAAACAACAGCTTATGTCAAAACCCTTCATCCTATTAACTTCTCATGGAGGTGAGGACTGTGTTTTCTACTTTGAGAGTGAATTTAGCTGTCGTGTCTGTCCATCAGAGGGTAAAATGGGTTTGATTAGGGTCTGATTGTGGAATGGACTGCGCATCTCTTGTCTGACTTTTATTTTGAACCTCATGTTTTATGTTGTTGTCTTGTCTTTGTTCTCTAGCCCAGTCCTGATTGAATCCAGGTGTGTCCTCATTAGTTGTAGAGTATTCATATTGCCTTGTTTAGTCAAATATGAGATTTTACATGATGGCTGCATCTCAAAACTGAGGCTGCTGACTTGTTGACTCGGTGCCCTATCAGGCAATGAATTTGCAGGCAGTGTTTGCGCACAAAACTGATTTCGGACAGACTTCTGAGGCAGCATAACTGTTTAATAGAGCAAGCTTTAGTGATAATTAAGTGAATATTTAATTACTACAATACTAATTTCTCATTAGAAATAACATCAGAAGTGGAAAATGTTGGTCAAAAACATACATTTACACACAAACTGAACACCAACCGCAACTTTCAGATGCCATCTTTATTTTTTCAACTGTCACGGTATGGAATGCACAGGATTGTGGGATATCATAGGCAGCGAAGAATACATCAATGCTGCCTTAAAAAAATCGCCTTCATGCCTTCCTACCTTGGAATGCATCCTATGAATGCAGCATTTTTAAGCTTTCAGATGCAGACTATAAAACCGGCCCAATGCTTGGAAGATGATGTGTATAGAAACAAAATGGCAATGCTATAGTTAGCTTGGCAGGTGTTCATTGACAACACAGCGGTCTTCTGGCAACTAAACTGAGGAGAATAAATGATGTGGTGATGCAATGCTGCTGTTTGTTTTGTATGATAATCAGTCACCATGTGTAATGCACCTGTCAGGTTTTGCACCAAACAGGATTTTGAATCATGTGATATCAGAACTTTGACTGTTTTATGTGTTGTATGCATAAAAACAAATGTTTATCATTAACCATATGCACCTCTTCCTGGGTTCTGCCATGTTCGCATGATGCCACTAATCTGCATCTCGACAAAATCTGAAGAAAAAATTATTTTGCAGTGTTCCAAGAAGTTCCAAACAATAAATAAAACAAAGCCAAGAACATGAAACAGGCTTTCAAAATAAAAGCCAACCGGGAATATCAAACTAAAAGACAGACAAGAACCAAACTAAAAGATTCCCAAATCCTTAAAATCCCTTTTACATGGACAATTTTCATTTATAATCTAGCCATAAATTCCAGTTTGATGCATTAGACAAGAAAATGATATAATGCCTGATATCAGGTCATTCATTTTAGGAAAGGAAGTTGTTATCAGGGTTAACAGTGAATTATGTGTGTACTTCTGTGGAACTTCCCTCCATTTATTTTTGATGATTATCGCAGATACAGCTCTGGATGTTGCATGAAATGAAGTTGTTGTTTTTTTTGGTTTTTTTAAATGGAATTTGGCTGAAAGTCTGGACATCTGGTTATTTGTCTGCCTCCAATTGCTCAGTAACCGAGTTGATGAAACTATTGCTTGCCCAGTTATCTAGTTGGCTTAGAGAGAGGTTTTGTTTGAATTGCAAATGATTTGATCTTGGAAACATCCGGTAGAATGGCTTTAAATTTCTAAATAAAGCACAGTCTGGGAAAGTGTGTTTTATGAATTTAGAGCTGTCATTGACATGAGATATAGCTTGGGTAATTTTCAGCTTTTATTGCAAATTAAATACTTAATAAATAATTTGCTGTAACTTTTTTAAATGTTCGAATAAGTTCAAGTTGCAACAAGAACTTTTCTTCTTGTCTTAAGAACATATTTTTCATTAAATGTAAAAAAAAATGTTTTACAAAAGTAATCTGAACTTCTCTTTTAGTGATGAAATTATCATTATTTTTAATGGTTTGCTGTATATTTACAAAATATACTCCAATATGTTTTGGCCTTGCTTGCTTGTTTATTTATTTATTATTTTTTTAATATTACTTTTTAAAATTACTTCTGTAATTTTCTTTACAAGAGTAAAGAAAATTTACTCTATTTTAATGAACAAATATACAATAAAATTTCTTGTTAAAATGGCCTATAATGGCTTATTGAATTTGTTTTATAAACACTTTTTTATACTGGTTGAAAGTCTCTTCACATCCTAATTGCAATCAATAATAGAAGTGGTCAAAATGATAAAACATGTACATATATCTACTGTGGAAGTCTCAGGACCAAAAATATGTTCGTCCAATCATTGCAGTCATTCTGAATGTAATAATACGATGTCCTACCACCTGTCAATATATGTATTTCCATACCTCGGCGCACCTGCTCGCGCAGACATCTCACGATATCAGCACGTTCAACGAGGCTATGCAGAGTTGTAGACAGACGGTCACCGAGCACCACAAACAAACAGCAGCCGCCTTTTACAGTTCCTCCTGAACCAAAACAACAAGCTTATTCAGACGCAACCCGTGACATTCTAACCGGAGCTGTTCACGTCCTCAGATTCGGATTTTATGCGTTTCTGTGTCAACACTATCAATGGCGAAATGAATCTGCAGCAGTCAGGTGCAAGGGCGATTCTAGGATTTCAATATTAGGGGGACTCAGCCCCCAGTGAGGGTTAGATTAAAAAATATTTAATTTATTTAGCTAACCATATCATATTCATTAATATTGATTTAGAATATACAAACCATATTATACCATAATTGAATGGATTGGCAGTATGTTTAATCAGTCCTATAGTAAACTATTCCTTTTTTTGTTTTTTATTTAAAAAAATAAATAAATAAATAACAGCACACGAATCTATCAATTTGCCATTTTTATAATTCAAAGTGACATCAAAAACCACAAATGCCTTTACTCTAGGGCAGGGGTAGGCAAGTTTGGTCCTAGAGAGCCGCTGTCCTGCAGAGTTTAGCTCCAACCTTAATCAAACACACCTGAACAAGCTAATCAGCCTCTTCAGGATTACTAAGGCTAAAGGCAGGTGAGGGTGTTTTTTCAGGGTTGGAGCTAAACTCTGCAGGACAGCGGCTCTCTAGGACCGAACTTGCCTACCCCTGCTCTAGGGCTATAAATCTCACAATCGGCTGCTGGGTCATTATTATTTAGTAGAACGAAATAACTTCACATGGTGTTTCTCTGTCACTGTCATTCAGATGGACTACTGTCTGTCACTGGCACTGCACTGTAAAAAATTATTTTCATGATTTATCACAACTTTTCACAAAACTTTTGTCAAAAAAGTTTTGGTTCACAAATGTTGTTCAGATAACATACTATTTTGAGTTTCTGTTGAATAATGAATCTCTTTCTTTGTATCAACAAAACATTTTTGTTTAAAGGTACAATATGTAATATTTTTGCAGTAAAATATCCAAAAACCACTAGGCTAGTGTTATATATTTTGTCCAGCTGATTACTAACAATATCTCTAATGTTTTCAACTACTTGTAAATCATGAGAAAATTCCCATTCTAAACAGTGACACGGGGCAGTGCAGTCGCCTGTCAATGACGTCAGTTACCCTTTGTTACCGCCTTTACTGACGTAGAAACCACATAACAACAGTGTCGTGGACAAATGCGGAAGTAGTGTCTAGCGTCCAGCAAACCACTAGCTTGCTTCAAGCAGTTCCTTATTT
Source organism: Anabarilius grahami (assembly GCA_003731715.1). Lineage (NCBI taxonomy): Eukaryota > Metazoa > Chordata > Actinopteri > Cypriniformes > Xenocyprididae > Anabarilius > Anabarilius grahami. The sequence goes on along the minus strand of RJVU01065935.1, from coordinate 1,813,396 downwards.
ACTTCTTGCACGTTTTATGGTGGATTGTGTTACTTATTTATGGAACATAATTACTGTTTACCATCTGCCGCTGGTTCTGTCGACAAGGACAGCTCCCGTAAACGAAAGCGTACGGGCCAACCAAACGACCCAAGAAGAGTTTGGGACAAGAGGCATACACGCCAAACGCGGGGCATCGCGTCTCTAGACCCGCGCGAGGACGCGTCTGATCCATAGTCTGATCGCGTCTTTGCATTGACTTTGTATGTAATCTACTCGCGCAAATCGTTGAACTCGCGTTTGCTATGTATGCCCACTTATTGTGTTTGAATGTACACGAGTGTATATATTTGTTGAACAAGTGGTAATCGTTTATATACAATTTAAAATATATCAAATGTTTTTAATAGTTTACATAACTATGTGAAGTGCATATTCTTAGGTCATAATGAAGTTGCAATTCATCATGCTTTATTTTATATATTAAAAATGTGTTTTCTTGAAGACTAAAGTTTATGCAGGTGCAGTGTTATTGCATTTGGTTATTTACTGATTTATTTACACTGCCTTATTTCACCTGACAAGTTAAACAATGTAAATAAATACAGTTAGTCAGTTAGTGTTATACAGAAATATGAATCAATTATTATTGCAAATGATATTGGTAAGTTCAAAATAACATTTATTATTATTGATTTGAACACTTGAAACTGTGCTGTGTTATCACACCATCGAATTGGACAAACATTCTAACATCTATGACTAAAAATTTCGATGTAAACCTTCCATTACTCGGGTCTAATTCAATATAATAAAACTATGACATCAAACACAACATTTATAAAACTTTACCTCATCCGTTAAATCCATGATTTATCTTTCCGTCGGATTGATGGCCGTCAGCGGTTGGGTAGAAGACAACAAATCCCATCATTCCACGCACCTTCTTAGCGTCATCAAACCACGCGATTGTTATTGTTTTGGTAGTGCGCCCTCAAGTGGCAGATTTTACGAACTGTAGCTTTAAATGAACTTAATTTTAAGGTAACCAGGTTAGGCTACTTACTTTAAGTTAAACCAACAAATCATGTTTACAGTGTGATTGTATTTTTGATAATTTCTGTGCATGATGTAAATCTAATGCCACACCCACAAAAATTCATTTTAATTAAAAAAAAAAATTTTCAAATAAAATTATATTTTCTAATGTATGTCTGCATGTTCCATTTTCACTGGAGGAAAACAGCTGTAGTGTATGGAAGCTTGTTTTTGCCACTGAATAAAAAGGTTTTAAAAAGATGAATGCTGCTTTTTGTCTCACAATTCTGACTTTTTTTTTCTCGCAAGTGTGAGCTTACATCTCACAATTCAGATTTTTTTCTCAGAATTGCGCGATATACTCTAAAAGACTTTTTTCTATAGTTGCAAGATTATATCACAAGTTTTTATCATGCAGTTCTGAGAAAAAATTTAAATTGCGAGATGTAAATGTGAGGAAAAAAGTGTGAGATAAAATTGTGAGATAAAAAGTTGCAATTATCTTTTTTTTTTATTCCATGGTGAAAAGCTTCCATAGCAGTGTGATGAGGGGTGAACACAGCACTTAACAGTCGATGGGAAACTGTGTCCTATTGCTTCTGCATCACATTATGTAAACTACATTTATGACAAAGAACTGCACAGATGCTGATATCATAATCTATCAGTAAATGTACACACCACTGCTTCTGACACTGAAAAACCTCAGTGAATAATGCAGACAAGATGGGCAGGAGCCGAAGCCTTTCGCCGTTTTAAAGTTTTAAAGAGGACTGAGGCGATCACAAATTGGTGTATAGATTAGGCTGGAGCCCCAATAAGAAGGGCCTAGCGGTCTAGTGACGCCCCTGGTCAGGTGGTAAAAGTAAGAGCTCTGTAAGTTGTTTACATTCTTTATTATTGTAATGTTATGCGCATTGAGACATGAGGTAATTTAATGCTGTCTCATCTCGTGACGTTTAACAGACTCTGCTGTGCGCATTCATGTGTTTTGAAGGAGGCGTGGCTTTGGAGATGCTCTAAAGGGAAGGGGGATCATATGTTTTCAAAGCTAGCTTGCTATTGCTAGCCTCTTCAAAATTGCCTACCCTACCATTAAAGTATTTATATATTAAAATAAAGCATATATTGTTAGAAAATAGAACAATTGTTTTTATTTATTTATTTTATATTTATCTTTATTTATTTACTTATTTATTTTCATTTATTATGCTGGATGTGTTTCATTTATTGGACCATCAGAGAAAAAAAAAATCTGTATTGTTGAACAAGCTTGTCTGGAGAGGAGTGCAAGTCGAGCTCAAGTCTGACCCGATCAGTCACTGCCGACTGCTGGAAACAGACAAGGCGAGACAAGAGTTGTTGTTTTTTTTTTCTGTGTGATATCATGAGAAATCACAGATGCTGTGTTCACAGAGCTTCAGCGAAATATGCACAGCAATTTTTTACATCTCATTGTTGTTGAGTTTTCCTTCAGATGGGCTGTTGCTTTATAACCTCTCATTTAGAAAGAGCTTGACTTGCTCAACACTGCATTGCAATATACCAAACCTTTAATAATCAGAAACAAGCTCATTAGGGAATGGGCGCTGTCTTTTATCTCCCAGCACAATGACAGCTGGCTGTGCTTTCAATGACTTTAATTAGTTCCATGCTGAGTGGCTTTGAATTATCCAGTAATGAGAAACTCCAAGTGTTTTATCAAGTGCATGCAATAGCTGCGGTCATTAAAAGTTATAAGGGCATAAACACGTTTGCATTTCTCCCTCAATTAGACAGCCCCCCTGCGTCTGCAGAGAGAGGGTGGGCTAAACAGACTCATTAATCTAGAGGTCAACCCTGATTAAAGGAAACGGAAGTAGGAAAGGGTGTCAGGGAGGAGAATTTTATAAAAAACACCACCTACTTAGTCAAACTCAAGCCATATGCGCTCACACGTTCTGATGCGCAATTATCATTTTACAGTAAAGGATGATTCCAGACAGGGCTGGGCGATATACCGGCAGACACGTTTCACCGGTACAGAAATTTGTCATCCGGAAGAGATTTTGGACTATCGTCTCTATCACGGTTATGCTCATGTGACTTTGCTGTGCTGCATGGTCACGAAAGGTTATCGTTTACATGCATTTTTAAGCATTGCGATTTAAAAACAAGTGATTTTATACTGTTTATGCATGGTTAAATACACATGCTTACATGTCAAAATGCCGTTTTTGCAAGTATCTTTGTAAACACAGTCATTTATGTGTTAAGTGAACGTAAAATGTTGAGAAAGAAAATGCATTTGTAACAGTATATTGGATTCGTGCATTAGATCTTAAAGTGACAGCAGCCTAATATACCTGCTGTCGTCTGTGTCATTATGTTAAGCAAACAACAAAACAGAGAAAAGTTGTTTGAAATCACCCCCTATACCCTCATTCATTATTCCCTATACATTACTCCACCAATATAGTCCACTTGAGACAGTGAATGAAAACAAGTGAGCGAATTCGTTCACTGAGTGCACCGGAAGGGCTGCAGCTTTTTCATAGTTTAATAATCAGCAAACTGGCATCTCCAGTAGTAAGATGAAAAGATTTATCTTGAACTCTTGAAAACTAGCATGTATAAATCTTAATTAAACAATTTAATTATCAATTAAAAAGGAATTTATACCTGTATGATATTACGCTGTAACCACATTGACCAGTTTGGAAAATGGATGGATGATTCAGCTGCGGGCGCCATCTTCTGGTCAGACGTGGGAATTGATTCGGCACGACCCTCAGTGTATTATGGGTATTCTCTAGCTGTTGAGTGTACATCAGTTGTTATTGCAGTGCATTATGGGATTGAATCAGTGCACTTGGTACTTTCAGTTTTTTAGGTCTTTGTTCTTTTGTAGTTTGTTTCATATATGCTTATTTGTTCTTATTTTATATTCTTCTATAAGTTTGAGTTTTGTTTTGTTTTTTACTGTAGTTTTTTTTTGTGATGTTGAAATTGGTGACAAAATTATGAAATTCGATAGTATCACGAATTTTTATATCATAACCTTATTTAAAGCAAAAATAACTATATTGTGATATATATCATTATTGTTAAATAAAATTACTCGTATCGTGATATAAGATTTTGTTCATAATGCCCACCCCTAATTCCAGTAATAATAGCCTTCACAGGTTATGTGAACAACTCTTGTGGTTCTTGTAGTAGTGTAATTATCCATTTTTAATAGTTTGCTGTATATTTACACAATATATTCCATTTTGTCCTGCCCCAATCGATTGATTGATTGATAATTTTTTTTATTATATATTCAATTTTATTTATTCATTTATTTTTATTTTATTTTTCTAATTGTTTTATTTCTCCTAAAGAATTTTAGGAGAAACACCCGAAACAAATATGAAAATAAAAAGACCCATAAGAATTCAATTAAGTGTCCTGAGCTATGGAAGAAAAGCCTCTGAGCAATAAAACAACCTCTAATTTATTCTTTATCTGTTACATTAGCAGTTTCTGTTTTCTATAAAACAGATGCATTTTTCTTTCACTCATCTTCCAGATGTCTCCTCTGCTTTTAATGCTAAAATTCAGAAGTCTTTTTGTTGAGAAGCTTCTGATGGACTTTACAAGCGGAATCTAAAACATCACAAATGAAAACACATTAGCTAAATATAATACTAGGGAGGTTGAGAGTTCCTCATTGCTGTTTGATATCCAAAGATAATGAAGATTTGTTGCCTCTGGAGTTGTGCAGCTTTGACCTTCAAAATTTAGAGTTTCTATGGGACTGTGTCCACAGAGAACCACTATTCCTTCAGATACGTCAAGATCTTGCAGTTCATTGAGGCCCTCTTTCCACACCTTCCTCCAGATGGCCGGCCCACAGCTACTTCATCCCGAACTCCTCTCTCACTCACTCACTCACTCGCTCGCTGCAGCGGCTCTTTGACCAGAAAGAGCTCTGCATCTTGTCACTGCTGTCTTCTTTTACATCTTAATATAATTCATGGGCTAAATCTGTTAGCTATTTTGCGTGTAAATTGCAGACTGGCTAATGCCTTTAATTCATATTTTGAACTTTGCTCACTGAGGTGGGAAATGTGGATTGTGTTAGGCTATATCATATTGTAATGGTAATATCAAGATTGATAGCTTTGCCATTCTGGTGTTTGTTTTTATTTGATGTTATTCCAGTCTCAGGCTTTTTTTTTCAAGGGAAAATATTTTATTATTTTGACATTGAAATAATTATTAATTAGAAATGTAGTAGTCAGTTGTTGAATAACAATATTTTGTGTGTGTGTGTGTGTGTGTGTGTGTGTGTGAGCAATATCACACTCAGATTCAACCGTAGGCAATCACAGCGTGCTGATACAGTGCTTAACGTAAATGAGTACACCCCCTTTGAAAAGAAACATTTTAAACAATATCTCAATGAACACAAAAACTTTCCAAAATGATGACAAGACTAAGTTTTATATAACATCTGTTTAACTTATAACATGAAAGTAAGGTTAATAATATAACTTAGAGAACAAAATTTTCATTTTTACTTAAATAAGGGTGATGCAAAAATGAGTACACCCCACTGAAAGTCTCTGGAGCAAAGCTAAATTTTAGACTTCAAATGTCTTATTTAACAAGAATTCAACCACAGGTGAGTCTAATAAATCATTACACAGATGTCCAGCAGACAGTTGACTATAAAAGGGTGTTTAAACCCCTTCCCATTTCATGCTGTCAGCAATGGCACCACATGGAAGAGAAATTTCACAAAATAATTTCTTCACACCAGAAAGGTGAAAGCTACAAGATGTTACGGTAGCTGGTGCAGAGATGAGGCAGATGCGGATTTCCACAAACAGATAAGACTTTAATACAACAACGGCAGGGAACACCAAACATACACGTAAACATAACAGAGAACGGACGAGGAGTGAAGGGAGTGAATGCAATATAAAGGGAGTGCAGATAATAGGTGCAGGTGATCCGTGATGATGGGGAGCTGACGAGGGAAGTGAGTGCAGGTGTGGAGAACAGGAGGAACATGGGAAATGTAGTCCAGGGAAACAAGGGATCTGTGACATTACCCCCCCCCCTCCCGGTAGGCGCGTCCTCGCGCCGTAGATGGAACAACCGGCACATGCCGGTGCAGGGAGAGGCATGGGTTGGAGTGGAGGTCTCCAGGGCGAGTCCATGAGCCAAGGCGGGTCAGGGGCCTTGGCAGGCCACGGCGGAGCCCTACCCACATGTGTGGTCCTCACATGTCCCCCACCCACAGGTACTTGGCCCCCCCAAAAAAAATACTTGGGGAGGTTTAGGATAAATATGAGGAGTCCAAGGAACATAGTGGATTTGTGGGTGGAGGAGCATGGAGCTGGCTTGGTGGCACCTGGAGCGGCTGGTTCGG
>RJVU01065935.1:1780412-1794961 GCA_003731715.1 Anabarilius grahami | reverse complement strand
TAGTTACTAAAAACTTAACTAAAATGAAAAAGAATACAGAAAATCTAATTCAAGATATGAACAAAAACTGCAATAGATTATCAGTGATACTATATAAATAATATAAATTTCGAAAATATACAGTTTTGTTTTATTTGGAAAGGCAGTCGACATAGGTTATGTTACAATGTTACATTCTTTTTTGTTGTTAAAATACTTAAATATATGAATAAATATAAAAGTATATAAAAAATATATATTTTTATACTTTTTTTTTCAGAGTAATAAATCTTCCAGGTTTTGAAAACATATTAAAATAATTAAGGGGGAAAATAAAGGTTACTTTCCAAAATTGCCATTATTATTATTATTATTTTCCTCTCTGGGACACCAAACACAAAGTATAGTCAATCTCACTGATTTTAGCTTCACATGCAGCTTACCTTCAGGTTCTGTTCATGCAGTCCTCACTGACTCCAGATGCTGATAGATACATTATCTGCTCGTGGCCCTCAGTTCTTTTACAGCCCACCAGCAGTGGAGAGCCAGACCTGTCGACCTGATCAGGATAACATATGTTCCCGTGTAAGTAATAAAACCAAAGGAAGACATAATGAGGAATTTTTTTGAAAAATACAGCAGTGGTAGAAATTCTTGATTATACATCGCTTCACTGAAGGGCCTGTGAGACTGGCTTTCTCACTGCCAGAATCTCACCAGGAGTATGTTCTTCCAGGACAAGCCAGAATGAGCATCTTTCCATAAAATGCACTTTGAGCTACGCTTTCGTCAAGCACTCCTCACAACTTTCGAAACGGTTATCTTTTTTTCCCCCTGCTTCTCATTCAATATCTCTAGTTATTCCAAGGACCAATCGCCCCCTGCTGGGATTGCAATGCTTTAAACATAGCTGGATGTCTGTGGGAACTGCCAGAAACCCCACAGCGAGAATTCGCAACAGCCGCAACCTGTCGGCCTGCGTGGAAAATTTACGGTCCAACCTTTTCTCTTTAATCCCTTACTGAGTCATGTCTCCTTTTCTTTCCCTTCACACCTCAGCAGAAGATCTCATCCCCTCTTCCTACTTCACTGCTTTTTTCCTCTTCTCTCACGCTGTTTCTTGTGTTTTTTCACTCTAGTCTTCTTGATTTTGATTGATTTATCCTTCATTCCAAGAGATTTCACAAGAAGAATGTCATTAATTCCCTTATAACTATATATTTACTCATTTAGGGATAGTTCACCTTAAAGGTGCCCTAGAATTTTTTTTAAATAGATGTAATATAAGTCTAAGGTGTCCCCTGAATGTTTCTGTGAAGTTTCAGCTCAAAATACCCCATAGATTTTTTTTAATTCATTTTTTTAACTGCCTATTTTGGGGCATCATTATAAATGAGCCGATTCAGGGTGTGTGGCCCTTTAAATCTCGTCCTCCACGCCCATGGAGCTCGCGCTTGCCTTAAACAACATAAAAAAAGTCCACACAGCTAATATAACCCTCAAAATGGATCTTTACAAAGTGTTCGTCATGCAGCATGTCTAATCGCGTAAGTACAGTGTTTATTTTGATGTTTACATTGATTCTGAATGAGTTTGAGGCTATGCTCTGTGGCTAACGGCTAATACTACACTGTTGGAGAGATTTATAAAGAATGAAGTTGTGTTTATGCATTATACAGACTGCAAGTGTTTAAAAATGAAAATAGCGACGGCTCTTGTCTCCGTGAATACAGTAAGAAACGATGGTAACTTTAACCACATTTAACAGTACATTACCAACATGCTAACAAACATTTAGAAAGACAATTTACAAATATCACTAAAAAAATATCATGTTATCATGTCAGTTATTATTGCTCCATCTGCCATTTTTTGCTATTGTCCTTGCTTGCTTACCTAGTCTGTTGATTCAGCTGTGCACATCCAGACGTTCTGCCCTTGTCTAATGCCTTTCATAATGTTGGGAACATGGGCTGGCATATGCAAATATTGGGGGCGTACACCCCGACTGTTACGCAACAGTCGGTGTTATGTTGAGATTCGCCTTTTTTTCGGAGGTCTTTTAAACAAATGAGATTTATATAAGAAGGAGGAAACAATGGAGTTTGAGACTCACTCTATGTCTTTTCCATGTACTGAACTCTTGTTATTTAACTATGCTGAGGTAAATTCAATTTTTGAATCTAGGGCACCTTTAAAATTAAAATTAAGTCGTCATTTACTCACCTTGGTGGTGTTCTAATGCTTTCTTTCTTTTTCGGACCACAAATGGCAGTATAATATATAATATAAAGTCCTTATAATGGCAGTGAATTGCGACCAGCATTAAGCTTTTAAAAAAAATATGCAAAAGTATTACAGAATGATCCCATGATACACATGCTCTATATCCCACGTGTTCTGAGGGTATACAATAGGGTTTGGTATTGTATTCAACAAAATACAATTTGTACTTCTGTGCACGGCTTTGTTAGCGCCGCAGTTCACTCCGTCTCGCCCAGAAAAAGCACACAAGTTGTGAGAAATCAAGATTAATAAAAATGCGATATAAAATACAATGGCTAGAAATCCCAAAAAAGTATCCATGTACTTTCTTCACTGAGTTATTAATCTATCGTTCTATCTACAGAGTGAAAGCAGAACCTTTTTTCAATAATCTGCACAAGAATTTTTATTAATTTTTTATTAGTTATTTATTTTTAGTTGTTTTAGCTTAGCTATTTTAGTTATGTAGTTAGTTATTTATTACTTTTTTTTATTAGTTTTATTAGTATCTTTAATACTCTGTACAATAATATTATTGTTAATATTCATATCGATATTAACTATGCTTTCATTCTATTATTTATTTTTATTTTGTTTCTGTTCTTTTCCCTGCCAGGTGAAAGCAATAGCACACCTCTCTTTAATAATCTGCACATTGTTTCTATTTTTTTTTATTATCATTTATTATTAATTATCATTCAGATTATTGAAGAGAGGTGAACTACTGGTTTCGCACAACACTGAAAGAAGCTGCCCCAGACATATCTTGGAAGTGGGCTGTTTTGACTCAACCACCTAGCAACATACCCAGTAATATTCCAACATCAGAATATCATGAAGGCATTGAGGTGGGCTTGACTTGGGGCCATGGCAAACTCCAGCATCCTGGCATATAGTTTAGCACTGGCAAGAAAATATAACCGTATAGTTATTTTTGCGATTCCATTTAGTGTCTGTGGTTAGTGGTGCGGAAATTGCATACTTCACCTTTAAATATTATTGAAATTGTAGGTTCCTATCGCTCCCAGTTGTTTATTATGTGGTTAAAATTGCTTCGTTTTTGTTGCACACTCTCACGTTAAGTTAATATGTGTATGTCTGGCATTTGCTTATATCCTGTTGGAATTTATAGACAAGTAGTCATATCCTTTAATCTCTCAGGCCTTTAGTGGTTTGACTTTAATTTATTCATTATTAAAGTGGTTTTTATGTTATTCAGTCATTATAGCCACTGCACTTTCTAAATTTTACTGGATGGGCTGAGAAATGCTGGTATTATCTGACAACACATTGACTTGAAGGTTGGGTGAGGTGGGCACTCTTGAGGTTTGTCATCATTATGGTGTTGACTGTAGCTGCCTAGTGCACCTGCGCCTGCGTAAACTTTTGATAGCCTAAAAATACATGTGAACATTTTCCGTGGGCCACTGCACCCACTCTAAAAAAAACCTATAATAAAACCCTCTAATCTAGACGGTGGTTTTTGGTATTACATTGCACTCAAGCAATAATTTTTTCTACAGGCCTAAGATGTTGACGTTTACATTTTAAAGTTAAATCACCTTTATTTATATAGCGCTTTATACAATACAGATGTTTCAAAGCAGCTTTACAGTGATAAACAGGAAAATGATTTAATGATGCAAATTCTGCTGTAAAACAGCTCTAAAAAGATGATAGTAAACAATCATTATTGAAATCAGTTCAGTGCTGATTCAGTTTGGTTCAATAACTGTGTAAAGTTTGTCAATTATGGAATGAGCTCAATTAATCTATAAAGCAACTCTGGAAAAATCAGTGATGTCAACATCCAGGGGTGCGTTTCCCAAAAGCATCATTAGCCAACTAAAATCGCACGTTCCGTCGTTACTAACATAGTTTTTACGATTTGGTGTTTCCCGAAGCCATCGATTAAACGAACATTCACAAACTACATCGCAAACTTGTGTGGTTGGAACGACAGCTCTCGAGCTGTGGTTAGAAGCATAGTTTCTTGTTTTTATGACATGTGGACTTGATAAATCGTTATCTTGAGCAAAAAAAGCAAGCTGGCATTAAGTACAAGGTATAACTTTTATTTTGAATATATACAAATGTCATTTACATATTTTAGTTTGTCAAGAGATTTTAAGCACCGTTTTTGAAGAGTGCGCATGTGCGTACGTGCACTGGTATGTAAGAACGAGCCTATGATTGAATCTGGAAATAAAGCAAAATAACTGAGGAAAATTAGAATTAATCCTCAAATGCCATGTCTGTAATTTATAGCAAAATCTAGCATTAATTCAATCTCAAACAGATTCATTTAAAGAAGTTATTACTCCACCACCTCCGTGATATAATTCACCAATGTGGTTGAATGACAGGTTTGCAACAAAGCGGTTTCAGGAAACAGTCTTGACAAGATAGTTGATTCGTTCAACGATGCATCGTACTATGGTAGTGAAGCAGCGAGTTTCCTTGATGTACGGGAAACGCAACCCAGCTTAGTTCAGTTTTCATCCAATAGTGTCAGTGCATTCAAGTCAATAATATTGCCGAATGTTAAGTGACCCCAACTAAGCAAGCGAAAAGGCGACAATGGCAAGGAACCCAATCTCATCAATCTCAAGGAATCCCAGTTCTCCTCTAGCCAATGAACATACATGGTGTGGTTTAATTTCAATTTCAAGCTGCATCACAAGTCAGATTGTGGATCAATATAATTCACTTAAAATCGAATTTTGAAATCGAATTTCATTTAAACAGAAAATTTGACTCTTTCAGAAGTTTCACTGCATCATATCACATTGCAATCATTCGTCTTTAACAGTACTTGAGATTTATGTTTTTAAGTTTATAAAACTTTTTTTTTCTCCGTAAAATTGGAGTGGAAAGACGAAAGAGACCCACCCATCCCTGAGTCTCTTTTTCCCACTGCCTATAGCAGATGCTGCACAATGTACACTGCCGGAGCAAATTAAGTTAAAGTTTCCCTGGAAAAGAAGCCTTTAAATGCTGCCATATGCAGGATTGCATGGGAACTTCCTGATGCACACATGCTGCTTTGAACCAGTTCAATTAGGTGTTGAATTTAGGAACTGATGAGAGGTATTAGGAGAGACCTACTGTAGTCATGCATGTGAAATTCAGGTAGCCATCGCTCTTTTCCGTGCAATTTAAAGGTATGTAATCACATAGGAAACAGTTCTCCGGTTACACTTGCCCAGTTAATGTACTTTGTACAATTTATACTATTCTTTGTGCATTAAATGTGAGGTGATTAAGGTTTTACTGGATCATTGTTGGTTAAATGTGCTGATATTGTGTAAAATACTGACTTTTGGACAGTGATAACAGCATGATAACATTTTGCATGAACTGATTTGCTGTTGTGAGCACAATCCATAAACACACACACACACGGTTTTCATGATTTATGGGGACTTTCCATAGACATAATGATTTTTATACTGTACAAACTATATATTCTCTCCCCTAAACCTAACCGTATCCAAACACAACCCGCCCCTCTCAGAAAACTTTTAGCATTTTTACATTTTTAAAAAACATAATTATGATATAAAGTATGATTTATAAGCTGTTTTCCACATATCCCCACAAGGATAAGGGTTTCGGCTATTGCCATCTTTGTGGGGACATTTTGTCTCTATAATGTAGGGTTTACCTGAACCACACACACATTCTTTTGTGTTTGGTTTGTGGGCTACACATTTAGTTCCTTTAATAATGTCAATTATTGACAATTCATGCAAGATATAAAGCAGGTGTTCTAGGAGCCAATTTTTTAAAGATACATATTGCATACACATCTTTCTCAGTTTTTATTGTTTTATAAATGTCTCTAAGAGCATGACTGACAATTTGCTGTTCCCCCAGATAGCGAAAAGCAAAAACTATATTATGTGTCTCTCCATTTCATTCTTTATGGTCAGGAGAAGATTTTTTGTTTCTCAGTTTTAACAGTAAAGGCTTCCAAAGAAAGACTATGCTTATATTTCTCCATTCGAACATCCAAGAAAATGTCTCTTTCAATAAAAGACTGAAGCACATGTGCATTTTCTTCTATCTCTAAAAAAAGAAAAAAGAAGAGTCGTTCTTACTAAAGTGAAGGCAGATACGAGAAACTTGCGTTACGCCTACAAATCCCTCTTTTTTCACTTTTCAAATTCAGTTTTCTACAGCTTTCTTTTTAACAATTCTGAAAATAAAACTCCTTTGAAAGATGGAAGGATGCTAGAATTCACTGGATTTCTGCTAGCGAAGAAATGCCACATCTGTCCATTGTATTTATACCAGAATCATCTTGCATGAATCATGTTTCTTGTGCAGAGGTGCACCACGCTAACACGACTCCATGGCAGAACGGCTTGACCTAACATGCGTGTTGACATGGCCAAGTTCCAGTAAAAATGCCTTGGTGATATTTTGTATTTTCTAACATGTGTTATGTGTGTTGGTATTGTAGGATTACTGGTTATCTCTGCTCTTTAAACGTCTGGTGGGCCCCAGGGTGCTTGCGGTCCACGTCGCAGGTCTCCAGAGGAAACCACGACCTGGACGGGTGATCCGAGACAAACTCCGCATCTATGCGCACTGTACCAGTTTTCACAAGTAGGTTCATTCTGTCTGCTGTCGAATCCATTCAACCAAATATATCAGTTCTGTTACAAAACCTAGCAACCTGCCTTGATATCTTGAAAAATAAAAAGACTGCACAAAATGTTAGGCTTGTCAAAGTAAACTGATTATATGAGATCAATTGCAATTGTTTTATTAAAATTTATATTTATAAATTGAGAGTTTACAGTTGGTAAGATTTTTTTATGTTTTTAAAGGAGACCTATAATGCCCCTTTTACAAGATGTAATATAAGTCTCTTGTGTCCCCTGAATGTGTCATGAAGTTTCAGCTCAAAATACCCCACAGATCATTTATTAAAGCTTGTAAAATTTGCCCCTATTTGGGTGTGTGCAAAAACACATCGTTTTTGTGTGTCGCTTTAAATGCAAATGAGCTGCTGCTCCCCACCGCTTTCCAGAAGAGGGCGGCGCTTTAACAGCTCACGCTTCGGTTGCTCAACAACAACAAAGCTGGAGAATCTCACGCAGCCAAAATGAGGATTGTCAGTAACGGTGTTCAGCCTTACATTGTTCAAACCGGAGTCAGACACTGATGGAGAGAGTCAGGGGGAAGTTACAACTTTTAGAATGCATCTGGATGTTTCTAGATGATTAGTGGATAAATTTATATAGTTGCTGTGGAGTTGATTCAACTCATCGACTAGCATGTGCCGTCATGTTAATCTTTTGTGCAAATCCACACTCTAAAAAATGCTGGGTTAAAAACAACCCAAGTTGGGTTGAAAATGGACAAACCCAGCGATTGGGTTGTTTTGACCCAGCAGTTGGGTTAAATGTTTGCCCAACCTGCTGGGTAGTTTTATTTAACCCAACAATTGTTTACAAATTACTATATGTCTGGCTTAAAATGAACCCAAAATAGGTTGGAAATTAAAAATCAGACTCCTAATTACTAGAGGCAACAATAATAATCAAAAAGATGAGCATTTATTAATAAGCAATTTAATAAATGTTTATTGTTTAAATATTATTCAAAATTTATTATTAATAAATGTTAATTTCCAACATATTTTGGGTTCATTTTAAGCAAGAAATACAGTAATTTTTAAACAATATTTGGGTTAAATAAAACTACCCAGCAGGTTGGGCAAACATTTAACCCAGCCGCTGGGTTAAAACAACCCAATCGCTGGGTTTGTCCATTTTCAACCCAACTTGGGTTGTTTTTAACCCAGCATTTTTTAGAGTGCAGCGTTAAATTGACCCTCATTTGTGAAGCAGTTCGGTGTAAAATGACGGCATGGCAACAACACTTTACTACAACAACTCTTCCTCTTCTCTAAAGCAGCCCAACATGGCCTCACCCACTTTGTTGCAGGGTTTATGTAAATTTTAGGTTTAGTGATGTCACTAACCCAGGAAGAAGCTCGTCGTAGTCCCTACCAGCCATTTGTTGTAGTCCTTAAACAGTGAATTCTTTAAAAGAAAATATCTCCCTTTGCATTGAACTTTGAGCGTTGTAACTTTGCAGATGTTGTTTATGCTCAAACAGCAACATTACACACTAACTAAAGCTAAAAAAGTGAAATCATAATTAAACCACCCCTTTAAAAGAAGTCTCTTATGCTCACCAAGGCTGCATTTATTTGATACAACTACAGAAATACAATAATATTGTGAAATTATTACAATTCAAAATAACTGTTTTTCATTTTGAAATATTTAAAAATGTAATTTATTTCTGTGATAGCAAAGCTGAATTTTCAGCATCATTACTCCAGTTTTCAGTGTCACATGATCCTTCAGAAGTCATCCTAATATGCTGATTTGGTGCTCAAGAAACATTTATCGATGTTGAAAATGGTTGTGCTGCTTATTATTTTTGTGGAAACCATGATCTTACTGACTTTGACAACCTTTGAACAGTAGTGTATGTGTGTTCTTGAGAACCATGAACAAAACTATGAAAATGTGACCCAGACTACATTTAATACAGATTCAATTCAATTAGAGATAAACATGGTTTGTGCCAACCGTAGTGTTTTATGTGGTGTAATAATGGATGCAGAGAGCATAAAACCACTGCATTTCAATTTTGTACAACCAACAGTTTTGGTAATGTGGTGGGATGCCATTTGATTGCCCAATGTAAAATTTGGCTCCAGAACCAATGTTTTATAAGTCAGCGTAACGTTGGGAACGCGCTTATGATGCCTTAGTCTAGGTTGGCTGCTTGCTAGATTTTGAAACAACTATTTTGAATACACTAACAAGATTGTATGTCCGTGAATTGAATTTTTTGACCTGTAGCATTATCTCCACACAGACTCCCGTCATTTGAGTACATAGCCATAGTGAGGATTTTAAGGATTACCTGTTCATTCTCAAACACATAAATTACTGATTCCAGACAGCCACTCTTTCAGAGTGAGAGCCCATAAAATTTAACAAGTATCAATTGTCAAGTGTGCGGAGTCTCTTTCTACAGTGCAAGAGCCGCTGAAAGACACCAGAGGCTCGGGCAGGTGAGGGGAGGAGAGATATGGGACAATAGGAAGGTCTGTACCCGGGCCAGATAAAAAGTGCCATCGTTCCCTTTGATGATTATCTATTACCCCAGAATGATGTGAGCGGGACCTGCCAGCTTTTCACCAGCAGTGTAGGTTTACGGTCTACAGATCCCCATGTCTCAGCTCAGTTACAGCTCTGTGTCAGTGCTAGTACAGGCCCCTGGCTTCAGGATTCCTCCAGGACAGACCCTTTTTGCTTTTGCTATAGTGTTGGGGAAGCTATTTTGAAATATGCTACTCATAATTTGAAGTACAGTCAACAAAGCATGGGAGCTTTTTAATGGTTGTGTATTTTTAAATTTTTTTGTTAACACTTTATTTTAGGGTCTTTTAACTAGTTGCGTATTAGCATGCATATTACTAGAATATTGGCTATTTATTAGTACTTATTATTATTATTAACACATATTAATGCCTTATTCTGCATGACCTTATTCTACATTCTTAATCCTACCCAATACCTAAACTTAACAACTACCTTACTAACTATTAATAAGCAGTAAATTAGGAGTTTATTGAGGGAAAAGTCGTAGTTAATAGTTTATATGTGTTCCCTATACTAAAGTGTTACCTTTTTTTTTTTTTTTTTTAATAAACTACCATTCAAACGTTTGGGGTTGGAGAGATTTTTTTTAATGTTTTTGAAAGAAGTCTCTTGTGGTCACCAAGGCTGTATTTATTAGATCAAAAATACAATAAAAACAGGTTAAATTGCAATAATATTTCACAATATTACTATTTCAATATATTTAAAAATGTAATAGATTTTTTTGTTCAAGAAACATTTTCGTTTCATTATCAAATGTTGAAAACGATTGTGCTGCTTAATATTTTTGTTGAAATCATGACACTTTTTTCCAGGATGAACATAAAGTTAGAAAGAACAGCATTTATTTGAAATAGAATTCTTTTGTAACTTAAAAATGTCTGTAACTTTTGATTAATGTAATAATTTAATTAATTATTCATTTCTTAAAAAAATAATCTTATTGACCCCTTTTGAATGGTAGTGCACATAACATAGATATTATATATATTTCAATTTATGTGACAAAAATGAAGATACATTTATGCTTAATGCAACTAAATAAAACTAGACGTAATCATTTGTATAATAACCAAGTCAAAAACATTTAGCATCATTTAACTAAATATTTTGCTTTATTAATGAACATTAGAAGCTTGAATACATTTTTGAATCACTAAAATGAGTGCACTAACGTGAAAGAGGTTTTACGATCATTGCTTCATTTTGTTTGGTGGTAGTAGTAACTCCCCAACACTGCAGTTTAGGAATTGATATGTAATTGCAAAATTAGATTAAAGCTCTGACATCAAACATGTATTTATAGCATGTCTGAAATTGCACTTGGATGTTCTTCTCTTAAAGGCACAATATGTAAGATTTTTGGATTAAAATATCCAAAAACCACTGGAACCATGTTATATATTTTGTTGACTTGTGTACTTACATTATCCCAAAGGTTTCCAAGAATGTTTAAATCCAGAGAAATAAGCAATTTTAACCAGGACACAGACTGTGTCCATGCGTCGCCTATCAATGATATCATACCCGCATTACTCTCGATTTCCAGTTTTATTTTGTAGAAACCTTGGAAACACCAAAGAAGCTGTACTATATATTATGTTTTATTAGACCAGTGAGCAACTGATTGGATGGAAACATTCATCAACAGAAAACTAATCATGTTACTTAGCTCAACACAGTAAGTCTTATTGTTTAAATGTTGTTTTCTTGATTTACCGCGAGTACCATATTTTACCGTGCCAAATATCGATCTAGCTTACTGCAGTGTTCAACAAGTGTCTCATAGTAGCCGCCGAATGAACGCAGAGTAGCACTATAACAATTTTCAACACACAAATGTATCTAATATGATAAACAGCACTGCGTTACCCCACATATGCTTGACCGGAAGAAGCAGAAGCAGCGACTACGACGTAATAAAAGCTCTGCTGCTCTCAAGCCATGTGACGCGCTCATCTCTCATTAGCAGTCGCTCCAGCGGCCTCGTTTCTGCTGTGCTTCATACTACAGTAACGTTAATCATTTCTTCCATGAACATGATTTCTGCCAAAGTCCCATCCCGATTCTTTTCCACCAGCTGTAGACGTAAAGACAACACCTCCCATGATTCCGCGAAATCAAGGCGTCATCAAGGTACGCCTTTGTTT
This sequence comes from Anabarilius grahami, assembly GCA_003731715.1. Classification (NCBI taxonomy): domain Eukaryota; kingdom Metazoa; phylum Chordata; class Actinopteri; order Cypriniformes; family Xenocyprididae; genus Anabarilius; species Anabarilius grahami. Next base: position 1,783,368 of record RJVU01065935.1, on the reverse strand, counting down.
TGAATAAGCGACCTTTAGCGGCGGAAATGTACATAGTGTGCCTTCAATGTCTTCATTTTTAGTTGAGAGGGTTTCAGGATTCAAGTTTGCAACCAGATATATGAAAGTAGACTGATGTTATCTGTTACAAAACCAATTTCTGACCCTCGTTGGCGTGGAGATGACAGAGTTTTGGGCCACATTAAAAATTTCAGCACATCGTGTCTTATTCATCAAACCGAAACCACCACAAACCAAACAAGTAATCTCTGTAAATGCCATGAAACCCAAAGCAGCTGGTCAACAGTAAATGCATTGCTTTTGCTTTGCCTGTCCAGTAGCACAGTGATATACTTTTACAGACTTTTATCATTGAAAGACGATTTTATTAAATGAAAATGTTTTTTTTATTAAAATGACACTATTAAATATCAACAATGGTATTATCTAATTCCTAGAATTACCAATGTGTTAGTGGAAAAGCGAACAATGTTATAGTTTTTTTTTTTGCAGACATTCAAGTCTTATTCCTCCAGCCTCTTTCAAGTTTTTCATTCTATTAGTGGTTAAAATGACCGGTCAGACAAGTCATGGATATGCTTTCAGTATCTTCACTAATCCATCACAACACCCTTATACAAAACAGGCCTGCTTTGAGTGGTTTCTCCGGTCCACATTTCCCCAGGACCAGTCGCCAACATCAAACAAAGGATTCCATGTTTACGTTCCCCATGCGAATGCTGGAGAGGCACATTGTCTCAAAGTCTTGGACAATGTTTATCATTTTTCGATCTGTTCGTCTGATCTAATGCGCCCTTCTGGAAAATATCTACCCAAGTTACCAAAGTCTATTAAAATTGAGACACCACACATGTATCACATGACATGAGAGATGTTTTCATTACACTGTCTCGGGTTTGTCTCTTAGCTGAATTTTTCCCCTTGAACTCTATTCACTGTGCGTCAAGGTGTAAAGATGCACATGGCCCAGGTTGCTCGTGATTGGTGAGATTACTAACAGGCTTGTCTGACAAAAGCCAAGCTGTGACCGGTGCAGTCGACCCTTTACAACATGTGGTATTCATGCACGACAGCTATGTTTTCCTTTCCTTTATGTTAGAATCCTTATTGAATTTTATCATGTTTGCCAAATCATGTTGCCAGATACTTATCTTCAGTTAATATTCCCTAAAGCCTGCTCTTCAGCGGTATTACCCTGAAAACAAGGACCAGTATGCTGGAGTCTCTGTAACATAAGCATGATCGTCCAACACATATAAAGCTTTTGTTACCCCTGTGAATTTGGGAGGGGAGCTAATGCTTTTACAGTTGTTATATGAAAACAATCAGCTCTTTTACATGACGTAGTCCTGGGGCCTCCTTTGCTTATATGCAGTACTTTATAATTTGGTTATTGTGTACTGAAATTAAATCACAGAAGGTTTTGGATTCTTATAAAATGTAACACATTGTCTCTTGTAAATGGAATTCTGGGAACAAACTCAATGTTTCTGTCAGTAAAAACCTGATAATGAGAGAGAACAATGTATGTTGAATTTTAGATGGTTTGTGAGCTGTAAAGCCATACCGTTCAAAAGTTTGAGGTCTGTAAGATTTGTTTTATACTTGAAAATGTTTTTGAAATAAGTCTGTTATGCTCACCCAGTCTGCATTTATTTGATCAGAAATACAGTAAAAACGGTAATATTGTTGAATATTATTACAATTTAAAATAACCTTTTTCCTGTTTAAGTCTATTTTAAAATATAATTTATTCCTGTGATGTCAATGCTGAATTTTCAGCATCATAACTCCAGTCTTTTATGTCACATGATCCTTCAAAAATTTTTGTTTAAACCATGATATATAATTTTTCCAGGATTCTTTAATAAATAAAAAGTTAGAAAGAAAAACATTTAATTGAAATCGAAATCTTTTGTTACATTTTAAATGCCTTTTCTGTCATTTTTGATTAGTTTAATGCATCCTTGTTAAATAAAAATACTTGTTTCTTTAAAAAAAAAAAATCCTACTGACCCCAAACTTTTGAACGGTAGTGTATATGCTAGTGTACAAAGTCAAATGTAAATGTTTATTTTATCATTATTGACTTTTTAAAATGTATTTGATGAAATGGTGTGTTAATTGATCTTATGATCTAAGTTCAGTTGCTGTAACATACATTTTTAATGGATTCTTCTCTTTCCTGCAGTCACGATTATGTCCGAGGGTCCATAACCATCTACATCATCAACCTGCATCGATCACGGAAGAAAATCAAGCTGGCCGGGACTTTACGAAATAAAACTGTTCACCAATACCTGTTACAGCCCTTTGGCACAGATGGACTTCATTCCATGTAAGTCAGTTATCATCTGTGACAGCAATTCACTGACAGAAAGGAACGCAAAATAATAATACAAAAACACGTTGTATATACTTAATGTAAACATCTATAATACACACACACACATATATACACTCACCTAAAGGATTATTAGGAACACGTGTTCAATTTCTCATTAATGCAATTATCTAATCAACCAATCACATGGCAGTTGCTTCAATGCATTTAGGGGTGTGGTCCTGGTCAAGACAATCGCCTGAACTCCAAACTGAATGTCAGAATGGGAAAGAAAGGTGATTTAATGCAATTTTGAGCGTGGCATGGTTGTTGGTGCCAGACGGGCCGGTCTGAATATTTCACAATCTGCTCAGTTACTGGGATTTTCACGCACAACCATTTCTAGGGTTTACAAAGAATGGTGTGAAAAGGGAAAAACATCCAGTATGCGGCAGTCCTGTGGGCGAAAATGCCTTGTTGATGCTAGAGGACAATGGTCTGACTGATTCAAGCTGATAGAAGATCAACTTTGACTGAAATAACCACTCGTTACAACCGAGGTATGCAGCAAAGCATTTGTGAAGCCACAACACGCACAACCTTGAGGCGGATGGGCTACAACAGCAGAAGACC
>RJVU01065935.1:1752122-1775358 GCA_003731715.1 Anabarilius grahami | reverse complement strand
GATTCATAGGGCTGCGATGCGATGATAAAAACTATACAGGATTTCTTTTTTCTCACTGTGTGACTGGGGGTGGGAATCTTTAGGCACCCCACGATTCAATTCCTGAACGAATCTTGATCTACATTTTTTTTTTCTTATTAATTAGTTTACTCACTATAAATCTTAAATGTATTTGTACATTTAAAAATGTTATTAAAACAATTGTGTTTTAGAATTTTCAGCTAACTATATATAGCCTCCAAACATAGGCCTACAAGCAGTGTTGGGTGTAATGCATTACTAAGTAATTAATTACTGTAATTTAATTACTTTTCCCTTGAAAAGTAAGGGATTACTCTTAGTTTTTTTTGTAATTTAATTACATTTACTTCTGATGTAATTGCATTAAATACCTTATAGACTATAATAATAATATAACAATTCTAACTTCTCCCTTTAAATCCTTGTATTGTTTAACTGGTCGAGGTTGATATGGGATTTGGAAAGTAGTTAGTAATTAGTAGTGCAATAATTTTTAGAGAGAGCATTTAGTAAAATAATCTAATTACACTGTTGAAGATGTAGCTAGTACACTGTAAAAATGACTGATTTTAACGGTAAAAGACTGTAAAAATGCTATGGTGAAAAACAGTTAATTGGTTTACAGAAAATTTCTGTACTATATATGGTGAATAACTGTAATAGGTCTGATGTTTTTAATGTCATTTTACAGTAAAATACTGTTAAATCTACAGTTTTTGGAAGTGAAAAATAACAATTCATTGTATAATTTACAGTGAAAAACCGTAAATTGACATTCCCACAATTCTCTGCGTGACATTTCACATTTGATGTATTTTTGTTGAAATAACTGTTATTTTTTCTTAGTTTTTTCTAATCAGTTATGTACATTAGGGTTTTACGTTACATCTAATGTTGTGAAATTAATGTTTATTGCATTTTTAAAATTTCATGTGTGTTACCATGATGGTGTTTGTGTGAATGACACTTTGTGCACCTTGTCCTTCTCAGCTTGTGGAAAAGCTGCTTGTGATGAACTTTGATTCATCATATGACTCATCATCACTGTGTTTGGCGGGTGCCGGTGTATTACAAAGGTACCAAACAGATATTAGTACTTCAGTAGGTTGGTAAATTAACATATCAGTTAATGAAATAAATTTATTTTTTTTACAGTGTGTAAAAAAACAGTTATGAACCGTAATTATTACATTATAAACCTTTAAATTATACGGTTTTGAACTGTAAAATAGACAGTAAAGTAAGTGCTGTCCGGTAAAACCTAAAACGTTGCTACCGTATTTTTTTACGGTAAAGTTCTGGCAACCACAGCTGCTTTTTTTTACGTAAATTGTGTTATTATGTAAATTTTACAGGGATTTTTTTTTTGTGTAATTAATTATTTTTTTAGAGTAACTTATTCAACACTGCCTACAAGCAAATAGTAAAGCAGAGCAAAGGAATATAGTCCTATATTACAAGCAATAAAATAAAGAGTGCTTTCAGTAGGGCTGTCTGAACATTTTGTTGTTACGAGCATGTTATGAGTGATTTGTCTATTTCTCAGCTTTGCTGCTGTTTGATAATTATTGAAGACATCATAGGCAGCGGGAGGTCTAACAGTCCGCACTCACACTAATGTACAGCTCTATTTTGACATATGAGATGTTTGTCCTGTCCGTCTAATAACTTAGGACATAACTGATTGTGTTTACATTAACTTCACGTCATAAAAGCATTTTGAGATGCAAGCGCACTTAACCGCTTACACATGGCTCACACACAGCCGCTTTCCGCGAGCGCTCTTCACAAAGCGCACGTGAGCATTTGTAAGCAGCCGTCTGTCAGTTAGTGAGTTTTGTGTATTGAATATATAGACCTACTGCATTCCAGAAGGCATAAATGACGTCATAGAACATTTTGAGGGCAAAACGCTGAAATACCGGCGGGCGAGACACACGTTGCAAGCGTAACATCAAGCAAAGCGCGCGTTTTCATAGCGCAAGCGATTAGTGATTAGACTAATGCAATTCTCTTCAACCTTTTTGAACTTTATAGAAGATTATTTTATGGAAGGTTGTGTGTGTAATTGGAAGCAAGCAGAATTCGTCTGTTTCTAGAATCGCAATTCATAGTAGAATCCATTTTTTCCAACCCGATCTCACAGCAAATTCTTACGTATTTTACGAGGTGGCTAATTCATACGAGTGAGGTAAAATACATACGAATTGCCGTGAGGTCGGATTGGAAAAAATTGATTCTATGATGAATTCAAGCTAAATTGAACTCGTACGAATTCATGCGATTTTTCTAAACCCCAGTGACGGGTAGGTTTAGGAGTGGGGTTAGGGGTAGGTCATTCGTACGAATTCATACGAATTTGACAACTTGTAAAATACGTACGATTTAGCAAAAAATGTACAATTTTGCTTGAATTCATCATAGAATCAATTTTTTCCAACCCGACCTCACGGCAATTCGTGTATATTTTACCTCACTCGTATAAATTAGCCACCTCCTAAAATACGTACGAATTGGTCGTGAGATAGCGTTGATTTTTTCATGTTATAATGCCTGCTAAAAATTCAGCTTTACCATCACAGGAATAAATTCTTTTAAAAATATATTAAAACAAACAGAATAAAAATAAAGGTACTTTAAATCGTAATAATATTTCACAGTATTTCTTTTTACTGTATATTTGATCATTATATTTATTATTGTATAAACATTAAAAAGGCTTGCTCTATATTTGCATTATCACAGACAATCATTAGGAATACTTTGAATAGTATGTAGCGCTTGCTCTACTTTTCTACATATTTAAAACAAAAGAGCAAATCTTTAAAAATGTTTAAAGAGTCCTCTCCCAAAAAATCAGTACATAGAGACAACTATAGTTTTTTTTAAAGCCTTAAATGCTGTTTAATGTACAAGTTTATCTGAACGTTTATCTTTTGAGTCTGAGATACAACAGTGTTGAGAACTTAGACCTGGAGCTTCTCAAAGCAGAGCTACTGTGCAATCATGACAGATGTGTGTGATCTCTCTGTGCCTTGAAGGGTTTGTCTTTTCAGGTCTTTTCATTTCTCAAACACATACCTACATATGTAGCCAGAGGCCGTTAGAGCTCCTGAACTATCTGGAGACTTTAATATAATTTGCATTCTCTCCAAAGGAAATGTGGATCATCTTCTTCAGAAGCCCTGAGCAAAAACACCACTGACTGTGTTCTTACATACTTCGGTCTGCTTTGAACTCCTGAGCATAAATTCTTCCCGGGGGAAAGTTGATTGTGAAGATCAACAATCCCTCTTCACCGTCGCGTCTGATGCTTGCCGTCACACTGCGCTTCAGAAGGGTTTCAGGCCCAAAGCAAACTCAGCTTCCTGATCAGTTCAGTCTGTGGCATTGTAAGATGAGGTGATGGAATGGATCATCCAGATGTCTGCGGAAGAGTAGAATGGTTAGGAACTAAAAGGCTCTTTTCTTGGCAAATAAGTGAAGGGTCTTCTGGGTGTTTCTCAAGACAACGATGAATGTAGAAAAATGCTTTAAAGGGATTTGAATCATTTTAGGTTTTTCATTTTAAACATTTAAGCTTTAAACCTTTCTTCTGTTAGGAAACGATATTAATGTGATTAGACTTATGTTTAGTGCAATATTGATTATCATGTATGCTTTGAACATCTTTCATGCGAGTTGTGTTTTTGTGGAACATTGAGACCAATGACAATAGACTATATATTATAACTTTTGCTGTGCACAGTATCCAAATACCCAGATGACTTTGCATGTTGCACAGAATAGTATACTGTATCCCACAATGCAATGCAACCTTCCATTTCCCATAATGAATAAAATAGTTACAGTTATTTTGCATTAAGTTGAGCAATTAAATATTTTTTCATACATTTTGTGTAAAATTTGACAGTTGAGATTTTTTTTAAAGAAATTAATAGACTAATTTCATTTAGCAGCACACAATAAATTGATCAAAAGTGACAGTAAAGATATTTATAATGTTAAAAAAAATATATTTTAAATAAATGCTGTTCTTTTAAACAATCAAAGAAACCTGAAAGGTTTCACGGTTTCCACTAAAATATGTAAAGTACACTATGTAACTCTTGGCCCTCTAGCGGTTAAAAAAAACAAATCTGGATGCATTTTGCGGAAGAACATTATTTTGGTTGTGCTTCGGCTCTGCGTGACTGTCCAATAATAACCAACTGCAGAACACAGAACCATATGTATGACTCTTCACAATAGATAATGCTTTACAATGAACTCTGTTAGAGAGCTACATATGGCAGTTTATCTGTTAAATAAAACACCTTACTCACCTCTTGAGTAATAAAAACGCCATCTTCGCGTGGCATTTACAACATTTCAAATCCCTCAGTTCTCGCCATCTCCGAAAAGCCAAGCCAATGTCGATTGTCATTTAAGCTCTGTCGCATTCTCTTTTTGCCAGCAGACTCTCGTGTTCTCCTGCGTTTTTTTTTTTAAACAGGTGATTACCCGGAGGTAGATTTAGCTGCTCAATGTCAACCTATACAGTCAAACCAAAATGTATTCAGACATCTTGAACATTTCATTCATTAATACAGTTTATTCACTATAGTTTAAATAAATGGTATTAAAATATGACAAGATCTCAGAGTTAAACTGTGTCAGAAAAAAATAATCTTATGTCAGATAACACATAAAACATGGTCAGGTCAAAGTGTCTGAATCATTTGTGGTTCCAAATTTTAGCAAATTTAGCAGTCCACTGTTTGAAGAATTTTTGGGTGTCACAGTTTACTTTATTTTGCTATCCTCACTTACATAAATGAACTATAGTGTCTTGCACCCACTAATAAAAATATATCAAAAATGTCTGAATAATTTTTGGTTTGACTGTAGCTCATTGTGACGACTAACCTGCTACACACGCGTCAAAGTAGCCAGAGCACCTTTTCTCTATTTATGGATATGAGGACACAAGGGCAAGTGGTACTTAGGCGGTGTTCCAGCCCTTCCCTCGATAACTTCCCTCAGTCTCATTGACTCGGATGTATGTCATTGCTTACGTGCATGAGTGCCCACTCCTGACGGAACCCTTGCAATGGGCTGAACTGGAAAGTCCTTGATTACTTGTAATCTGCTATATGGAGTTGATTTATAATTTACATTTTTTCCTTATGAAACTGTTTAATGCAGCATTCTATATGAATATAGGTGTGTTTGGGTTGTTTTAAGTTATTAAAAAAAATAGTATATCATAAAGTTGTTTGTGGTGGGGTAAATTAAATGCTATGTGCAGTGAGGTCAAAATCGTGTTGCACTGTGGTATATGGAGCTGAAGTGTACATGAAATAGACTTATGTACAAAATAGAGGGAGCGAGCGTCTGTCCATATAAACTTCCCTCGTCCACTTCACGAAGTGGAACGCACTTCAAAATGGCAGCAGGGATTCCCCCGAGGGGAAGTGCTTAGGGAAGTTCGCGAGTGAGTGTCTAAAAGTGGAGTGGAACGCAGCCTTAATTTCCCGCGAAAACCATCCCGACAGGTCTAAAATATATGCTGCCTTCACATGCTCTCTGAATTATCGTAAAAACAAGTTTCCTTGGTAAAAAATTGCACATAAACACCCTCCCAATTCGAAATGTGATTACAAGCTCATGCAATGAGCTCATAATCGCGACATAAGTGGGAATTTTCAAATTTCCAATTGCACTTGAAGGCAGCATTATAATAGGCTTAACATAGTAAGACAAAAACACGTTTTGGAAGAAGCATTGATGATGCATTGACTGATAATTTAAATGCCGTTGTACCTTTGAGCAGCACAACTGTTTTCAACAATAATACCAAAGATAAGAAATGTGTCTTGAGCTGCAAATCAGCACATTATAATGATTTCTGAAGGATCATGTGACACTGAAGACTGGAGTAATGGTATTTTTGTTCAAATAAATGCAGATTTGGTGAGCATAAGAGACTTGCAAAAACATTAAAAAACGTACCTACCCCAAACTTTTGAATGGCAGTGAGTAGCATTCGGGGAGTTTCAAGCACTCATACTGAAGATGTTTGTGTTTTCTACAAGGTTGATAATGCAGCTGTAGCGCCCTCTATTGCACCATCAGCGATATTACCATTTTTTGAGACAACCTTTACCCTTTATGCAACTGAGTCCTAAACTAGCTGTTTTTGTTTTGTTAAAATTAAACTTGGGCTGATGTTTCATTTAAAATGAATTTGTTTATATCTGACAGCCTGTTACAATTTTTTTATAACCTCTGAGGATTAAGGCTCCTCATTGAGTGTCTGCAGCTCTTTGTCTGCATTGATATTTTGATATAAAACAGGTGGCAATCCTCCCATCTGCAGCATCCTAACACGCTTCCCTTTGCTCTGCAGGTCTGTGCAGCTGAACGGGGAGCACTTGCGTATGGTGGACAATGAGACGTTCCCTGAGCTGAAGCCACGGACGCTCAGGGCAGGAAGAACAATAGCTATGCCACCTGTTTCCATCGGCTTCTACGTCATCAAGAATATTAACGCTTACGCCTGCCGCAGATAACACACACTGACCGACCTCATACGATCTTCTGCTCAATGCACCAGCCCCCTCGTGGCCTTCTTCTCTTTTTGTAAGCCCACGGAGACGTGGAAAAACCCCTTCGTTCAAGCAAGGGTTGCACTGAATGCTTCCAACAACATTTCTCCTCTTTATTTTTTTTCCCCCCACAAGAGCAGCTTGACTTGTGGAAAGTGAATGTATTTTGGTTGCCCTTTTGTGTTTTTGTTGCTTTTGGTTGCAGGAGCATATAGTGAAGTCTCTGTCTCATTGTTCTTCACACTAGCATCGCAGTATCACTGAGAGCTTTGTAATCTGATGTTGAAGACCATCGTAAGCTACAATCTCAGTGCCAATGTGCAGTTCAAGATGCGGTAATATCATTTTGAAGTATGCCCAGGCTGAACTTTTTTTCCACATTTTCTGCTGTAATTTTGGGGAGAAATCTGCCCTCTTAAAAAATAAAGGTTCCATGAAGTGCTCCTATTATGCTATTTTAAAGGTTCCTAATTTTGTTTTGGAGGCCTCCTACAAAATAGGCAAAAATGCATCCAACAAGGTCAAAAAACTTGAATTGTTACATTGCTGTATCACCTCTTTTCTCAGTGTTTGAAACAGTTAGATCAAGGATCCGGTCCCTCTCTAAACCCCTCCTTTCCGAGAGCCTACTCTTCTCAGATTGGTCAGTCTGGCCCAGTCTGTTGTGATTGGTCTACAGCTTACAGTGTGTGTAACAAACCGAAACACCCATTACCATCTGAATGATAGGCTCTGGAGGCTTCCTCAAGCACTTGATACACAATTAGGGCTGTCACAGTGAAGGAATTTCCCTTGCAGTAATTTTGAGTGGCTCAATAGCGCGATATGCGGCATTAGCGCCATATATATATATATATATATATATATATACGAAATACAAAACTTAACTAAATAGAGCATTGAAACAGGAAGTGAACAGAAGAGAATGTCAAAATAAGGGTCCACATAACAGAGCATAAACCTAACAATAAGATCGTAGGGCTACTGTTGTATGTATAATAGTTAGTTCCGATCCTCGAATTTAACCGGGCAAGAGACTTTCTGTTGATAATTCACCAGTATAAGCAGAACTTCTCATCTCTGCACGTTCTAGACGGGCTGTCAGTCAGTGCAGTTACATTGTTACGCCACAAGGTGGCGGCAAGGGACTATCTTTTGGGTGAGTCTTTAAACCGTTCATTCAACTACAGGTCCAAAAATGCGGATTCATTCAAAAACAAGCTGTTGAAATCATTTTAACTTTGAGTGCCACTTTAGAAGGCTCAGCTGACCAGCAATGCGTCGATGCTAAGACAGAGATTTCGCTATCCTTGGACATGACAACCTTTTTTCACGAATATATGTCTCGGCCTGAAGGACAGACGCAGGTAATCGCACGCTCTCAGTCGATCTCTCTCACATTCACTGTCTGTTTAGGCTTGTTGAGTGCAAATCTACAGAGCCTCTGTACAAATCACCATGTACCCATTATGTTATCATTACTAACTTATTTAATATTCAGTACACATGCATGAAGTGTAAAACGAGAAGGGCATAACCTTATGGAAAAAAACACAGAAATACTGCTGTTGCTGCGGTTCTTGCATTCCTCTGCGGTTGGCTCGTCAATAGCGCGGTGTTACGATATTGCGGTTATCCCGACAGCCCTATACACAGTGATACGAACATTATCAATGGCGTCTGTTTTACTGTATCAATTCGAGTCCTCATTCTTTAGAAGTGCATGCAAAGGGCAACATGTGCTATACAGCGCCTTCTCAACATGTCGACAACACAACTACACAGGCAGGTCAAAGTAGACATCTTTCACAGGCAGCCAATGAAGACCATAGGCTGTAATTATGCAAATTTGTTACAAACCTACATAGGTTGGTGCAGGAAGTAAGACTGGAATTACTGAAATTACTGACGACAACATTTCAGGCAGTTCAGAATCGGTTCTTTCTTTTGGGAGACCATATTTATTGTGCACTCAGAGCTTTGCAGACCTTTACACACAGCTATATTACACACTACATGAAAGGTAATATCCAAAAAAGCATAATAGGGGCACATGGAATCTTTCCATTCCTCAAAAGGTTCTTTATAATGGAAAAAGTTTCTTTATATATTTAGGATGGTTCTTCTATGGCATCGCTGCAAAGCCCCCTTTTGAAACCTTTACTTTTAAGAGAGTGTGGAATGGATTTAAACATGGTGAAATGTGTTAAACAGAACAGACAGTACTACACTCTTATTGGTCGCTGGAAACAATATTTTAATGATGAAAATGCACAGGGCTAAAGACGTAAATGACAGCTGTTCCAATTCTCCGGAGTTCTGTGGGTGCAGATTCTGTGTGGGCCTGTCTGTCAGCTTAATGTGATTTAGCCAAGTAGGACGTGTTCCTGGATCAACATCCTTGTTGGTTGTTAAACAACATTCCAGTTTGTGAGCCAATCAGGTTTTAGGGACAGATTTAAGGGGGTAGAACAATGTTCTTTTCTACCAATCATTGTTCTTGGATGTTAGGAGTAGATTATACTTAGGGTTGCAAGTGTTGGGACTGCGATTGTTTGCTAGAAATGTTGTTCCAGAACCAACAAAGGAGGTTAATCCTGCTAAATCACATTGTACAAATAACAGTTTGATCTGAATTACATCTATCTTGTGTACTTTTTGTTTCTGGGGTCTAAAGCCAAAAGGGCAAATCTCGATTTGTAATCTTTGTTCTTCATCACAGGACGGTAAATATAAACTGTCCTTTACACCATCTTTATAACTTTTTTATAAAACATTGACCCATGCCCTGACTAATATCGTGCAGTCTTGGAATTTTTATTTGTATTTTTTTTTTTGTTGCTGCTTTATAAGTTCAAACTGTACAATGATTAAGGTACTATGGGAAGATACAGATTAAATTTGAAAGGAATCACATAATACACAAAACCAATCAATCATCTTTATGCATTTCAAAATTCATGGGTTTTCTGAGAAATACTGCTCTATATTTATGTTTACAAGTTTACAAGACTTCCCATTGTAGTTCAGACTCTCTTGAAGCCTGAAAGGAAAGAGTAGGGAGTTTTTGAAGGTACCAGTTTGCTTTATGAAAAACTGTGTATCACATACAGTTTGTTGAGGAGCTCAGGAAATTAGCTCAATTGTTGTCCTTTAGTGTCATGTGTATGTATACTATAACATTGTGAACCTGAGCTTTCAGTTCTCCAGATTTTGTTTGCTATATTAAACACTACCTTATTCCGTGTTGATACAGCTGCCCTAAAAAGTGTTGGACAGTTAAGTCACACTTAAAAATGTAATTACATTTAAAAAATGCCACTTGGCTTGATATTTTGTAATTAATAAAACTTTTCTTTAAGTGTTGCGTGAGTGTCCAAATACATTTAGGGCCGCTATAAATCCCATGTACAGCAATTCCTTTGTGCTGCTAGCTGACTAAATAATAATAAGCATGATGAGTGACAAATGTCTTTGTACAGGTTCAAACCTTTTGTTATATTAGTAAATGTACATACAATTGGTTTTTTAAAACAGTGTGCTTCCTTGCTCTATAAATATTATTTATATAAATGTATATGTGTGTTTACGAGTGTGTGTGTGTGTACATATTTACATATTTTGTTAAAAAAAAGTTGACTTTTATTTAAGTCACTGCTTATTGTCAGATAATTAATATTGTACAATAATAATGTACTTTTTGTAAAACATACAGCACAGACTGATGTTAACGTTTGGCAATAAAAATGGCCTCTCATTTTCAAATGTATTGAGTTGCTCACAGTATGCACACTTGTGTATCACAATGTTTTGCATTGTATGTTCTTTGGTCACTAAATCACAAAGCAAAAATAGTCATTCGGATTTCAAACGGAAGTTTTTGGAAAGTGTTGGCTCTTTATTTGGTCATAACAGTGTGTATAGTCAGTTTTCCAGGGTCAATAATTCTGTCTACATCTTATTTTATTAGATTTGTAAGATTCTTTTGTGATTTAGAGAAAATGTGTTTATTGCAAATTTAGAGTTGTTAATATTTTTTTCTGTTAAAGAGCATTATTTTATTATGGAAATGTTTGTGTCTGGATATTATTTTTGTCAAAATATATAAATAAAATAATAGTAAAAATGTTTATTGAAGATCTTGGTTTTGACCTCTCATATAAATAATATTTAGTATGTGTGTAAATACACGTACGTGTGTGAGTGCGCGTATATATATATATATAATATATATATATATATAAACTGTACAATGTGTGACCCTTTAAGAGACTGTCCTATATAACATATAGGCTGAATTGTAGAATTCCAGCACATGTTCAGGAGTGCAAGATAGGAGGATAAAAGCAAGCTAAGAGCTCAGTGATTTATACATGGGCCTGAACACAAAGAAGAACAGAAATAAATTGTGACAGTACGCTGCAACGGGTAACCCAAGACCAAAGAGCTTTATGTCCCATCAGGTCAGGGGGAGAAGATCAACTCAATAGTCTTCAAAGGCCCGGCAGGGTCCTCAGCCCAGCGCTGGAGTGTTCACAAAGGGAAGGAGCCAGTTTGCAGCTTGCACACCAGCAGATGTTCCCTTTCCAAGCAGCTGGGACAAGACTTTGTTGAGAAATGAGAACGAACTGTGGTGTCAGAGCAATCGTGTGTAGTACTAAGCGATGAGAACCATTTGCACCTGAATGAGACTCAGATTTAGATAAAGGGGATTTTGATCTCTTCTCATCTAAACTGCTTCAAGACATATATGTAGTTATGTAAATGCATTATGTATTTGGTGCAAACCAAAATATGTTGCCTTGACGTGGTCATTAAATTAATATACTACCTATTAACTTCACTAAAGTGCATAAAAAGATTAACATCTTGTTCTAAAATGAAACATGTCTCTGCAGTTCACATATGGTTCATCTTAAAAGACTCATCGTGGTTCACTCATAAACAAAATCCAGGCTTGTTCACACCACGTCAAGAGTCACAAAGTCTGACACAACCCAGTAGGCCTTTATGGGCAGTGTTTGGGGTAACGCATTACAAGTAACTTGAGTTACGTAATCAGATTACTTTTTTAACTACAGTAGTAACGCATTACTTTTATATTACATAACAAAATATCGTACTTTTACAAATAAGTAACGCAAGTTACTTTGTTTTCCCATTTGACCGACGCCTCTTCTGTCATCATGTTGAGTGAAATCGGAAATGCAGAGGTGTTGTTTGCGCTGTGTAAACATGATGCTTATTGTAGTTCTACACTAAATGTGAACATGCATTTACTCATCTCACTTGCACAAAAAATGATTCAGTTTTCCTCAAAATGGATAAAAACAGTGAAATGAAAAAATCTGAATATTACGCAAACCTGCAATAATTAAATATGTTAAAGCATGCAATAATCAAATTCGGGCATGCAGCCGTTCGTCTTTGCGTCATTACATCCCGTCTGTTTACATAAAGAAGGAGTCCCAGCTAGTAGGCTATATGGCATGTGAGGATGCTGCAGGTTGTGGATCATTTATAGCTTTTTCTCACAGCAGCTGCAATAATTAAACTTATCATTTTGATGGCAGATTGTAATCCAGAAGGATCCAAATGACAGTCATCAGTGACAACTGGAGATTCACCAGTAGTCAAAAGCAAAAGACTTCGGACTGCAGTGTGGCTACAGAAATTGAAATCTACACGTAACACTAAAGCCGGGTACACCCTGTGCAATTTATAAAAGTCCTTTACGATGGTTGCTTGTCAGACTGTACGAACATGATCCTCATGTCACACTGTGGGATCTCAGCTGTCATTTATGTCAGACTGTACGACATTTAAGATGCGTTAAAAAGGACGTGCGCATGAAAACTTGTCAGAGTTTTACACCATTAACCTACACGTTTGATGACTGTGAGCTGCATTACACGCGGGACTGAAATGCTGGCTAACAAAGACATCTCTATCGTTAATTTTGATCACGGCTTGTCTTGAAAAACAAAGACATTTTGACGTTCGTCGTAGGAGAAGTCACACTGGAGGATTGTGCGCCAAATCTTCTGACATTGCCAGAATTTCGTCGGAGGTCAAATTTGATCGCAACGGTCATTAACCGGCTGTCTGTGAACATGTCAAACTAGCGATTAAAGACTACAGATTTTAGGCTAGGATTACAGGAATATTTTAGGATTTGCTAAATTTGTCTCAGAAGACCAAATCGTGGCCAAAATCGCACAGTGTGAACCAGCCTTAATACACACTAAAAACACGTAGTCACGGAATGCTGATGTTGTTAACAATAACAATTTGAGAACAAAGTATAACAATAATAATAATTTGCACGGTTTGAAGTGATCCGAGCTAATTGATCATTAGATTTAATCACCATTGGCAGCGCGATTTATTGTAATGCGTTTTTTCTCAGTTGGTCAGAACAAAAGTGGCAGACATGTTACTTACATAATGGTTCAGATGACATTTTCCAGTGAAAATTCTTATTTTGGTCATACTTCCAAGACGTAGAATCTGTGATTCCAAAGTACAGTATCTACACCTGTGTGGTGACTGACAGCAAACATCTGCGCTGAAGAGCCGTGCCGATGCACAACCCACATAAAGATGATAATTCCACAAATAAATTGCAGGTTTCAAACAGAGATGGTGACAAAGAGGCCAAACTTACGGACTGCAGCTTTAACACAAATGTACTTCATGTATTTACTCTCACTTTTATTTACCTTATGTCTTTGCTGCTGACCTTTGATGATTCAATTCAACCATACGAATAAGCAAAAATGACTTTAGATAAACATGGTTGTGCAAGTAAAAGTCTTTAACTTTCTTCTCCTGAGTCCTATTCTTCTGCAATCCAGAATGGCAGCACAAGCAACATGTTTATTTGAGCTGCGCCCTCTACTGTACAGGCCTGAATTTGCATTTCCTTCAGCCTGAGGCTTATTCATTCCACTTTTTGTATGAAAGGGCCTTTACATTTGCAAAAAATATAACTTTTTTGTTGTTATTAAAAAAACAAACAAGCAAGCCCAGCCCAGGTGAGGAAAAGTGAGGTGCTTTCCTGTAGCTCAGTGGTTAGAGCGTGGCACTAGCAATGCCAAGGTCATGGGTTCGATCCCAGGGATTGCACATACTCGGATGCAAATGTATAGTATAATGCAATGTAAGTCGCTTTGGATAAAAGCGTCTGCCAAATGCATAAATGTAAAAAGAAAGCGCAAAAGTAATGTAACGCATTACTTTCCATAAAAAGTAACTAACACAATTTGTTACTTTTTTAGGGAGTAACATAATATTGTAACACATTACTTTTAAAGTAACTTTCCCCAACACTGTTTATGGGTACTGAACCATCTAAGTAGTCACTAACTTACAATGCAAAAATAGATTAAATAATGTTCGTAACATTTTTGTCTTAGTGTAGTTAAATATCAAACCAAGATTAATTTATTTGAGATTCAAAATTGCATAAGATTATTATGCAGATTGCAGGTGCAGATTGACTGGAGTTTTGTTGTTTTCCAATGCAAAATGTCCTGACTGAACCACAGCCTTGGTTTAATTATAAATATGCATGATCGTTGTGAAGCATGCAGGTAGGTCTTTGTCATTTGATCAAAGCTGACAATCGACAGCATGGATTCATATACAGACATAATGAAGTGTGACGTTTCTTTCTCTGTATATGCTGTGGACTGGAGTTCTGTGAAGAGTCAAACTACCTTTGCGTGACTTCCCTGGCTTTGCCATGCACACTGTAACCAAACCCAGCGTGAAAATGTTTATACTTTTGACCCTATTTGGAAGACCCAGAACCCATCCCCTTGAGCCAAGATGGTGGATTTCATGATGTTTACACTATATATAAGCCAATTACATATAGGGTTAAAGTTTGTTGAATTCTTACATGTGTGTGTCATAGACTGAACAAAGGAAAGGTCAAAGCACCAAAATATTTATTTAGAATTTCATGCAGAAAGAAAGAAAGAAAGAAAGAAAGAAAGAAAGAAAGAAAGAAAGAAAGAAAGAAAGAAAGAAAGAAAGAAAGAAAGAAAGAAAAAGAACAGGAGCACATTTTTTAGTTTTTTATAGCCTACATATTTCCTGTGTGTCTGTAGCCTAGTTCTGGAGTCACTAAAACAAAAGTGGAAAACAATTACATTATTTTATAAATTGTTAAATATTATTACAGACTTTGAAAAAAGAGAGAGTGTGTAAAAAATGTGGTTTTCCATTTTATTGATTGCAGCATCATTCAGTCATGAGTCAAACTATAATTATAATCCATTGTTCGATGTTTTTAACCACTTTAATGAGTTTAGATTATTTTATTTTAACTTAGTAATATAGTAACCAAAAGATAGAAAGAAAGAAAAGTGAGTTTGAATGAGTTTTATTATATGAATGAGCAATAAAGGAATCACGCGCTGCAGATCCGCCGCACATGATCTGAATTCCAGACGTGACGCGCGCTCCCTGGTGATCATCAAATCACGTGACACACGCGCACACACACATTACGGAAGCGCTGCTGAAGTTTACAGCTGATGTCAAACTGTTTGTTGTGCTGTGATATTGAACTGGCTCAGGATTTCGGGCGCAATGATACTCTATTTTACTTTGTTTGAAACGTAAAGTGGTTAGAAAGTTTAGTGCAAAAAGTTTCCACTTAAACCTAATGGTTTTCTGTGAATTAGGTATCAGATGGGGCGTGAGCTTTTTTAGTTTCATCCAGGAGGAACCGAGAGGTTTTGGCTTCTGCTGCAGTTTATGCTACAAGAGTATCATCCTATTGGGTATTGTGTAGTCATTAACTTGTTTGTATTGTATTGTATTGTATTGTATTTTACAATTACTACTGCTGAACAGTTTAAAGAAGCTGCATGGTGAGCAATATGAGTTTTTAATTTCTGAAAGATTGTCTTTGAATTCTTTTTGGTGTCTTACAGAAGTGTTTATCCCATTAGAAGTCATACTGGCCCTATTTAGGAACTGTTTTCTAAAATATTTTTCTGTTTTGTGTTATGTTGGAGTCCATTACAAATTATTAGGACTGATAAATTATGATTTTGTTGACTAGTTGCATTGAGGGGTTTATGAAAGACTGATGCTTGCACGAAGCCATGTTAAGAGTGAGTGAGTGACAGAGTGTGAATAATATTAACTATTCTTCTAATAACTGCATTTGTGTTCAGGTAAAATGAAGTGTCTGTTGGTGGCCAATGAGAGCGCAGAGGTTTTGTTCTACTGGACTGACAACGAGTTTGAGCAGCGGATTCAGGATCAGTATGTTGTTTCCCAGGAGGAAGGAGAACGAGTGAGAATTAATGCTGTTTGTCATAAAGAAACAGATATTTACATATAGATCATTATTTAAGACATTTATTGAAATATTAAGCGACAATGTATGTTAAACTAAATTATTGTTTTTATGTGTTCTTAGCTGCCCGCTTTTGAAGACAGCATTAACACTCTCTTCGCACCCATCATCATCTCCTGTAGCACCATGGTAGACCGACTCGGGGACAATTACACCTCCTTTAGCACAGAAAACAATCATATCTATGTTCTGCATCAGGTAATACACAGCAGAATGAAAGAGTCATCTGATCTTACACTTAAAGCATGCATGCTTGTTACGGACAGACAGCACTCTTTCAATGAATAACTCGTAAATACACCGATAAGGCATAACATTATGACCACTGACAGGTAAAGTGAACAACACTGATTATCTCTTCATCACGTCACCTGTTACTGGGTGGGTGGGATATATTCGGCAGCAAGTGAACTTTTGTCCTCAAATTTGATGTGTTAGAAGCAGGAAAAATGGGCAAGCGTAAGGATTTGAGCGAGTTTGAGGGTCATGGACGGCCAAGGCTCATTGATGCACGTGGGGAGCGAAGGCTGGCCTGTGTAGTCTGATCCAGACTACTGTACTGTAGTCTACTGTAGCTCAAATTGCTCAAGAAGTTAATTCTGGTTCTGATAGAAAGGTGTCAGAATACACAGTGCATCGCAGTTTGTTGCATATGGGGCTCGAAACTCGGTTGTAACGAGTGGTTATTTGAGTTACTGTTGCCTTGCTATCAGCTCTAACCAGTCTGGCTATTCTCCTCTGAACTCTGACAACAACAAGGCATTTTCACCCACAGAACTGCCACTCAGTGGATATTTTTCTCTTTTTCGGATCATTCTCTGTAAACCCTAGAGATGGTTGTGCATGAAAATCCCAGTAGATCAGCAGTTTCTGAAATACTCAGACCAGCCCATCTGGCACCAACATCCATGCCATGTTCAAAGTCACTTAAATCACTTTTTTCAGTAACAGTATAAATTTAACATAGAGACCCGGTTTCAAGAAATGAAATGTATTTCTCCAGTACTCGTGCTACATCTGCCACCAACATGACACTGTTGCTTTCTGTCATGCAGTTTGAGGAATGTCTATACATCGCTGTGAATGGAGACGGAGATGAAACAGAAGAGGATTTGAAGAGAAAGATTTATGTGATGAAGAAACTCACAGAAATCATGTTTGGGATGGTGACGCTCAGCGGGGCCCTCTTGAGGAAAGAGTGAGAACTATACTTTCAGTTCAACATCACCAGATTTTATACCACACTGTAGATTAGTATAACTAGTCTCATTGCATTTCACTTCATATTATTTTTTGATCTTAAACCTGAACAAACGAAAGTAATTTTAACAGACTGTTTCATATATTTTAAATTATTTGTCAGATTACGCCCTCAAGATACTGAGCAAAGGAACCGGTTATGGAAGAAGCTACGAAGCCTCCTGGAAACGTACAGCCGCTTACGAGAGCATGACCAAAGCTTTTTAGTTGAGGTGTGTGCAAGTGCTGTTTTTATTAGTTGTATGCTAGGTTTAGTTTTAGATCACACACGAAGAGTTCTCTGTCTCTGTTCAGGCGGTGGAAAGGTTGATCCACCCGACCCTTTGTGAGCAGTGCATCGAGTTTCTGGAGCGTCGGCTGGTGCAGCAGATCAACAGCAACATGGACAGAGCAGGCGAGGAGGTGCAGCACGCTTTCATACTGGTGCACACCAAACTGCTGGCCTTCTACTCCAGGTACAGCAAACACTGATGGAGAACATGATGTTTTGACCACAAATAAATCAGAAGGAAGTGACAAATATTGTTCTATAGAGAACTTTGAAATAATCTCAGATTTCTAACTTTTGTGCAGTCGAAATGCCAGCAGTCTAAACCCCTCTGATCTCCTGGCTTTGATCATCCTTGTGCAGGATCTCTATCCCAGCAAAATCGACCTAGATGACACTCCTGAGGTTTGATATGTCTTGTTTTTGATATTGCTTGTTGATATCTCACAGTTTTTTATTTCTCATTGTGCCCTGACAGTATTTTCTGCATATTTAGGAGTTAGAGAACAGTTCAGTTCCTGATGTATTCTACACACCAGAGCCCTCTCCTCCTGAACGGGAATCAGGTGATAAAAATGAGTTGACTTTCATAGATTTTGTGTGTTGTGCAATGATATTTAGACATGTTCACTAAAATTTTTAAACAAGTGTTATATAAATACAAGCTGCATATTTGTGTTTTTTTCATGCATAGTCCGACCAAGAGGTGACAGTCCTCCTGTCTTCCAGTTTGTAGATCCTGACGTTCAGGTGAGCTATCTTAATTAAAATATCTGTATTAAAGTAATATGATCTGATTATGTACACTAACGTTCAAAAGTTTGGGGTCAGTAAGATTTCTTTAATTTTTATTTTTATTTTTTTGCAAGAATTTGATACTTTTATGTTCGATAGTAATTTTAATGCATCCTTGATGAATTAGAGTAAAGGCATTTATAATGTTACAAAAGATTTTCATTTTAAATAAATGCTGTTCTTCAAACTTTCCACACTTCATTAAGTAGCACAACCCTTTTCAACTAATAATAATAATATATGTTTCTTGAGCATCAAATCAGCATGTATAGAGAGAGAATGTTGTCAAAAGGATAAAAAATATTTTATAAAATATATAATAAAATTTGTGTATATATATATACATTTTTTTTCTTTTTTATAAAAATTATGTGAACCACTTGCAGAATCTGTGAAAATGTGAATAATTTTAATAAAATAAGAGATATCATACAAAATGCATGTTATTTTTTATTTAGTACTGTCCTGAGTAAGATATTTTACGTAAAAGATGTTTGCATTTAGTTCACAAGACAAAAAAAATAGCTCCAGAAGAAAACACGATGCATTAAGGTGAAAACTTTTTGAATTTAAAGATCAAGGTAAATTGTACTTAATTTTTCTTCCGGGAAACATGCAAGTATCTTCTGTTGCTTCCGAAGGGAGTACTAAATGAAAAACAATGATATTTAAGCAAAATAAGAAAAATTGTGACATCTTCATCCTGTTTAAAAGTTTTCACCCCCCGGCTCTTAATGCATCGTGTTTCCTTCTGGAGCATCAGTGAATGTTTGAACCTTTTTTAATAGTTGAGTTTGAGTCCCTCAATTGTCCTCAGTGTGAAAAGATGGATCTCAAAATCATTCAGTTACTGCTGGAAAGAGTTCAAATATGCAAAAAATGCTTGAAAACTGAAGAATCTGCAGGACCTGAAGGATTTTTTCTGAAGAACTGAGTTCAGTTTAACTGCTCAGAACAAACAAGAGACTCATGAAGAGCCATCACAAAACAAAAAAACAGTCGTGGATCATCCAGGTAACCACACACAGTATTAAGAACCAATGGTTCACATACTTATGAATGGGGTTATTTTCATAAATTCAACTATTGTTTTGTCTTGTGTACTAAATGTAAACATCTTTTATGTAAAATATCTTCCTCAGGACAGTACTAAATAAAAAATAACATGCATTTTGTATGATCTCTCTTATTTTATTAAAATTATTCACATTTTTTCTTGCAACTGTGTGTGTGTGTACATATATATATATATATAAATATTTCTAATTATCAAAGAATTCTGAAAAAGACACAGTTTCCACAAAAATATTAAGCAGTACAACAGTTTTCAGCATTGATAATTATTAAGGAATGTCTCTTGAGCATCAAATCACCATATTAGAATGGTTTCTGAAGAATCATGTGACACTGAAGACTGGCGTAATGATGCTGAAAATTTAGCTTTGCCATTACAGGAATAAATTGCATTTTAAAATCTATTCAAATAGAAAACCGTTCTTTTAAATTGTAATAATATTTCTCAATATTACTGTTTTTACTGTATTTTTGGTGAACATGCTCTTCTTTTAAAAACAAATCTTACTGACCCCAAACTTTTGTATCATATAACGTGTATTTATCGAGAAGTTTTTTGCATATTCTTATGATTTTAGATGGCTGAGGACAGTCTGCAAACTCTTGAAGTTCCGACCCCTGACCCCTCAGCCCCATCCAGAGTATTCCTGGAAGCCAAAGAGTGTCCCATGATGCCTCACTCCATGTATTGCCTATCTCTATGGCCTGGAATCACACTAGTGTTGCTCACCAAGGTGAAGTCTTTCTGAATATCATGCACCATGTATATTAATATTATTAGACCTCTTATGCAAAGAAAAGTTCCCTCGCATCTTCCTCAATTTGTCATATTGATTCTGCACTCTTTTCAAATAAACACATTTGTATAGACAATATTTTTGCTTCCATTGAAGCACAAGATGCTCTTTGGCTCATTCTCAAATCATGCTCAATAACATGATCATGTAGGTAAACAAACATGTTTCCAGTTCCCAGCTCATTTTTTCTTTTCTTTTTTTTGTACATGCATCTCAATAGATCCCCAACAGTCATATTGCAGTGTCTGTTTACTACTTTCTGGAAGCCTTTGTGAAGCTGGAGAAGAGGTTGTGTGAGGGGCATGAAGGAGCCGCGGCCACACGGGGTCAGCCCTCTGTCCAGGAGCAGCGGGGCAGACTAGAGAAGTTAATCAAAGGCTGGGCCGGCATGGATATTCAGGTCAGTGTGGACAACTGAACCGAGCACACTCTCTTAATCCATTGCACACTGTCATCATTAGCACTCATGAGGAATTTAATAATTCTGAATAATTCCATTAATGGTCCATAATTCCATTAATGGAATAATTCCATTAATCGTTTAATGCATTCTTCTTAAAAGAAACTTTCCGACCTCAAACTTTTGAACAGTAATGTATGCTCTGCACTAAAATACAGCATTGATTAGAATATTGTTCTTTGAACAATTTATTCATTGTTGTGTCATATTCAAATCTAATGCCTTTTTTCTCCTTCTGGAGACATTTGCACACTAAAATGTATTTTTAAATTAATTTAAATCTATCTATTCCAATAACTGCCATATAAAAAGGGCAAATCTAACCCAGCAACCTCCATAAAATGAGTTTTGGAGATATTTTAATCCAGTAATCAAGAACAACTGGAAAAGTCTTGGAAATGCATTGACCAGAAATGGTGGAATGCTGTCGCTATAATAGCATATTTTTTGAAAACTCAACTCTTTATTTATGTGTTCAGACTTCCCATCTTCAAAATGTGTGGACAGACTTTAAGAACAAGGCCTTCACCGGATCTGGATCTGGATTCACAAGAGAGTGAGTGCTGTTCTTTTTATCAACAATCAGAAAAAAAACTGTCTTTTCTGTAGTGGATGTGGCTAAATTCACTCATGTGACCTCTGGTAAGTGATGTAATACTCCCGTTTTTTGTGTTGTTGCAGTTTGCTGCCCTCTTGTCGAAACATGAAGACTCAGTTGTGTGGTGTGTACAGGCAGTTTTTTGCAGCTGAGTGCATGGGCAGCAGTCAGCGATTGGCTCCTCATCTGCAAGAACGAGCTCTGAACATGGTCCAGTATGTATGAACAGATACTTCTATAGTACTCATTTTGTTGTGCTTTAGCATTAAATCACTTTTGATAATCACATTTGTTGCAGAGAGAAGCTGATGGACTGGAAGGATTTTCTGCTGGTGAAAAGCAAAAGAAATATCACAATGGTGTCATATCCTTTTTTCTGCATTTTATTTAATTGGGGAGTATTTTGGTTTGACGTGATCAGTAGTTGTCAGGGAGGCATTTATCCATTTACATGTGTTGCATTCACACTTTAATCTTCTTCTGTTGTCATGTGACATTGTGATAGACTTTAACCATGCCATCTCACATACCTGGAAGAGTTTCCTGGTCTCATCCACTTTATCTACGTGGATCGTTCAAGTGGTCAAATGATAGCACCCTCCCTAAATGTGACTGATCGCACCGTCTCTGAGCTCGGAAAGGGACCTCTAGCTGACTTCATAAAGAACAAGGTGATTTTGTGCTTATAGCCCATCATGCACTATATCAAATCGTCATGTGAGTGTATATATAATATATATACTAGGGGTGCAAATAAACACCCAAATAAACTACAAGCAACAGCACAAATAAATACAATAGAGCAAATATTCAAATAAAATAAACAGCGATTTTCAGGTATCTAACCGTAGTTTTCAGGTACAGAAAATGGATAAAGTAATCAAATATAAAATAGCACTGCATATTATCTTCACCGTATATAAAAAAAATATATTAATCATTATTGAAGAAAACACAGGCAGCAGGAATAGTTTTTTCCCTTTAAGACATGCACGATCCAGTACATATACTGTTACACATGCAATGTCTTTCTCGACTATTATATGTTCACTTAAGACATAACCAACTACATTTGCTAGGATACTCGTCAAGACGGGCATGCTGACATAATTTTTGTATGAATTTGTCTGCTGAAGCGTGAAGAAGTATTTTTATGGTGAAAAGTTAGTATATTATAGTAAATATGATGGGTTTTATTCTACCATTAAAATCATAAACTCACATGTGTGTAGGGCTGAACACGCGTGTACTGAGAACATGATAGCATTACGTCTGAACATGTGTTTCCAAAAAAAGGCTTGCTGTACACTATGGAAAATTCCACGCTGAAGACTGTAAAAGGACATTTCCAATAATATCTATAGAATTTATGTAAGGGCGTGTGCCTGAATATATAAGGAGACCTGGACAGAAATTCAGCAGCTGTCTCTGAGGCTGTCCTGGGTCTCCTGGCTGCTCCTTTATTGCAATAAAGTAAAACTTCTGGAATTAAAGATATTTAAGAAGTGATTTTTTAACAAAGTAGAAACCACAACATTTGGCGCCCGAACAGGGACTGGATTGAAGCATAAGTGAAAACCACACTCTTCGGTAATCAACGCAAAAAAAGTGGCCACAAGGTAAGCGATTTATGCTTATTATTTGTGTTGAATACCGAGGGGGTCATTGTGGTAAAACACTTAAAAGCTTCACCAAATTCAAAGAACCAAGAGAAAAATATCTTTAATTCAGAATAATTGCATGTAGTTTGTAAGGCCTGGGAAGTCACTGGTGGTAAAATCAGTGGATCTGTGTTAATGCATGCACACAGATGGAAAAATGTTCACAGTTACCGCGTTATATCGAACAAAAGTAAGATAAACGGTCTGCTCGGGTGAACGGGTTTAAAACATTTTTCTTTGTATTCTTTAAGAATATGGGTTTATTTTCTTTGTATCATTTTACATAAGTAGAAAGATATGGGTTTAATTATTTTGTATTCTGTCTGAAAAAAA
>RJVU01065935.1:1733702-1751610 GCA_003731715.1 Anabarilius grahami | reverse complement strand
TGTCTATGTCCTGTAGTTTTTAAAAATACAGAGATGTGAAATTCCACTGCTAAAAGTATATGTTCCCCATTTAGATCAGGATCTGCTGTGGCAGAAATAAAAAAATGAATGATGGCCATTGGGGGTGTGCGAGATTGTGAATGATGGTATGAATGAATGAGAGAAGGTGTCTGAAGAGACGAGGCAAAGCAATTATTTGCCAAAACAGCTGTGTATAATTTGTAATATGTGGGCCCACAGGGCAAATTATGCCTAGTAAAAAGGAAATACGATCATGGATGAATTGGGTCAAGTATCCTGGTCAGTTCCTGGAAAGTTGTTGTGGCAAAAATAGAAAAAAGAAAAGCTATGCCACACTTGTGCAGCGTTAACATGGGAAAACAGATCAAGCAAACTTGCTCTGTTCACCCCACATCTAACTTTCTTTTCAGCATATCATGAAGGGGCTAAGTTTTCACCAGAGGTATAAAAATGTTTTAACTGAATCAAAGTGGGTTGAGTGTTTAACAAATGCTTGGGAAATTATGCAGTGAAAATAAAACTTAAAACAAATAATTCAAAGATGATAAAAATGCAAATTATAAAGATAAAAATCCATACTGTGTAATTGGTTGATAATTAAAGAAGAAAGCCCCAAACAGGGCCTGGACAACACTCAGCCCACATGAACATTTTACAGGTTACAAGAAGGACAATGAGCCAGACGAGCAGATGATTTACCACATGTTGACACTAACAGAAATATTTAAGGTCTCATTCACAGGTGGCAGCAGTGCAATACGAAGGAGTTCTAAGAACATACTAATATGTTACTTCTCGCAGGTTAACCAGCTGAATTGATTCTTTCAAATTTTGAAGGTGAACTACAATATTGTGTGAACAATTTACTGTCATTTATTAGATTACTAACAAATCTTAAATATACTCTATAACAGAAACAAAAGTAATCTGTTGTGAAAATAGTTAAGGATATTTAGAGGTAAGAAGACAAGAATAATTTTGAGACTGTAATATCCTAACTTTGTGCACAGCCTGCTTTAAAATCTCTAACAACTGTGTGTCACTTCGCAAAGGGACAAATAGGAAATATATATACAATAGTGTATGCTATATGCCACTCACTTGAAGCAGTAAGAAATAGAAAGTACCAAATATTGAATAATGATATTCTTAGTCAATATGCTGAAAAAATAAGTAAATTAATGTCTGATATAATGCTACCAAAACGATTAGCAGTTCTTATATGTGATGAGTTCGTAGAACTAAAACCTCATGTAGATGAAAATATTTCAAACACAAACTGGCCCGTATAAACTCTCAATGTACATTAGCATCAGAAAGAGGCCAAAGTAAAGATGCATAAGATAACTGATGGTCCCAAGAAGGTCAAATTGGTGAATCAATTGCATTTTTGAATATTTTACATAGATGCGCATGGTGTTCACCATTGCGCAAGGGGGGAAGTGATAGTCTCACGAAAATTAAACAGTAGGAATATTGGTCTGCATATTCATATGCAATGGTAAATAATTTTTGGCCCATATGTGAAGTTTGTACCAAAAACAATAAAAAGAATGGGATATCAACATCAATAGGCCACAATTACAAAGAATTTAAAAACAGATGAATGGTAACATTAAGGCTAAATTTAATAAAGTATGTGAAAGTACTAAACTCAGTTGGGGTGATGCCTTGCCAATGGCACTAATAAGTTCTTGCATGCAAACTAATAGAAGTACACATCAAACACCGCATGAAATGCTTACGGGTCGACCCATGCCTGTCCTGTATTGCAGAGGTTACAATGAGGATTCTAGTTTTAAAAATTACAAATGTATTAAGATCTTACATGAAGAAACTAACTGTCATATATAAAGCTATATGTTTACAGGAAACAAAAAAAGCAGCCTATAGTGAAGAGATAGAGACCTTGTGTCCAGCTGTTCCAGACTACTGAGGGTCTTCCAGAGAAAGTGGATGCAAAGTGAAGAAGATGTCACCTTTCAAGAATTTTTAATAGTTTAATATATGAAGTGTTTTGATTGAAAATTGAAAGTAGATTGAAATTTCATATATGTCTGTAACAATCGCAAGCAAGGCTGAACAAATTACACATGCATGTTTACTGCATAGAATTGTTGTAAAGTAAAGGTTAGGAAGCCTAGGAATCTTTTACTCTCTTCAGAAAGAAAAAACAAAGAACATCTGAAAAAGAAAAAGGACAAAACTGGGGAGAGATGTTTGGTTCTATGGCTTCTTCAGAGGATGGTGGCACAATTCAGTGATTGGTAACGAGACTGGATGACTTAATTTAGTCACTAGGAAGCATAGCTAAGAATGCTGGATTGTGAGACTACCCTCTGAGTAAAGAATATTGAAGTGAGGCTTGTAAGCCTCAGAGGGGGGAAATGAAGAAGTATTTTTATGGTGAAAAGTTAGTATATTATAGTAAATATGATGGGTTTTATTCTACCATTAAAATCATAAACTCACATGTGTGTAGGGCTGAACACGCGTGTACTGAGAACATGATAGCATTACGTCTGAACATGTGTTTCCAAAAAAAGGCTTGCTGTACACTATGGAAAATTCCACGCTGAAGACTGTAAAAGGACATTTCCAATAATATCTATAGAATTTATGTAAGGGCGTGTGCCTGAATATATAAGGAGACCTGGACAGAAATTCAGCAGCTGTCTCTGAGGCTGTCCTGGGTCTCCTGGCTGCTCCTTTATTGCAATAAAGTAAAACTTCTGGAATTAAAGATATTTAAGAAGTGATTTTTTAACAAAGTAGAAACCACAACAAGCGCAAGACTTGAAAGAGAACTCAGTATTTGCGCGCTGTCTGAAATAAACGTGAGCTTCTTATCCCTGCCCTCTCTCCACCCTGATCTAATTACTGTAAAGAAGCTTGAAAGTGAGCTGTTCTTGGCATGATCCTTCCTTCATGATGATTGACTAGTCCTGTCCACCTTACGCTCAACAATTAAGGAGAATTAAGAAGACGTATAGATACTATTATTTGTAAACACCAGATGTTATGATTCTTCTTCATATCCATCTGAAGTTTACAAGGTCCCTGATAATTTCAGTCCATTTCAGGCATATTTCAGCACGGATTGCTCAATGTAATGCAGGCTTTGCAGCCCTGCAGCTCATGACAAATGATGTTTAAACAGATGTTTTGAATGCACAATAGCAAAAACAGCCTTTTTATATTATCTAAGGGTCAGACAGAATCATAAAAAAAAAGTCATGTTTACATAAATAAGTTGACCCCAGAGGAAAAAAATAGCAGTGTTGAGGAAAGTTACTTTTAAAAGTAATGCATTAAAATATTGAGTTACTCCCTAAAAAAGCAACTACTTGCGTTATTTTGTTATTTTTTATGGAAAGTAATGCGTTACATTACTTTTGTGTTACTTTTCCTACTTTTCCTTGGGCTGGGGTTGCTTGTTTGTTTTTTAATAACAACAAAAAGGTGATTTTGTTTTTTTGTCAAATGTAAAGGCCCTTTCACACCAAAATTGAAATGAATAAGCCTCAGGCTGATTACAAATGTGATATTTATCTAAAGTCATTTTTGCTTATTAGTATGGTTGAAATAGATCATGAAGGTCAGCAGCAAAGACATAGGTTAATAAAGTGAGATTAAATACATAAAATATATTTGTTTAATTTAATATATTTAATTATTGCAGGTTTATGCAATTTTCTGAGATTGCATTTCAGTTTTTATACATTTTGTGGAATTTTATAAATTTTCTGCTTTTGTGCAAGTGAGATGAGTAAATGCTCACATTTAGTCTAGAACTACAATAACCGTCATGTTTACACACAATGTCTCTGCACTTAATCTCGATTTATCTAAACTTGAGGACAGGAGAGCTGTCAGTCAATACATGGGAAAACAAAGTAACTTGCGTTATTTGTTTGAAAAAGCAACTCAGATATGTTGTTGTAAATTTAAAAGTAATGCGTTACTTTATTAGTTACTTGAAAAAAGTAATCTGATTAGGTAACTCAAGTTACTTGTAATGCGTTACCCCTAACACTGGATAAACAGTTAGTTTTAACTAACCAAACTAGTTAAAATTGATTCACTTCATATTACATGTGTTAGACAAACACAGGTTAAAGGTAAAGAGGAATTTATTTACACAGGATAAAGGTGAGGAGGGACGATGATCCGCATTAGGAGAAGGAGTAGTTGCGGTTGTGCTTGTTGATCCACAAGTGCTTCAGTTTCGGATCGTTCATGTAGCGTTCAAGCAACAACTCTTTTTCTCGTCGCTCCTTCTCCTTGATTATTTTCTTCTCCTCCTTGTTCTTGGCCTTCTCCTCTGCCCAGGTGAACAGAAAAAGTGGCACTTTTCTTTTGCACTTTTCCTGGATGTTCACAGTGTGCTGGGTCTCATTGTTGGGACAGTCAGGAGAGGTTACACAGAAGAGCTTCATCGAGAGCTCATCGAGCTCTGTTTTCGGAGAGGCATGGCCTTGTATGGCACTGGAGTCTCCCATTTCACTAGAGTCCTCTTCTTCAAATCCCTGGACATCCACCACTTTGCACTCCCATGCTTCCTCCTGCACCTCGCTGTCCTTCTCCAACCAAGCAACCATCTTTCTCGGTTTCATTTCAGCCTCCAGCGTTTGGGAGCGTTCAGACTTGAGAAAGTCACTGGCCGGGAAGGTCACATACTCGTTCTCCTCATCCTCTATATCAATCAGCATAAGTTCTGGAAGCGGCTCAAACAGGGAAGAAGTAAACGACTGAGGCTTCCGGCTGGGAGGACGTTGCAGAGCAACGACTTTATCAGGTGCAGGAGTCGGGCTCGGAGGAAGTCGTTTGGGATGACGCCCTTGAGATGAAGAAAACAGTTCATCAGGCGCTGGAGTGGGGTGCGGAGGAACCGCCAATGGAAGCATCGGTGGTTTGGAAGGACGCACTTGGGATGAAGAGTTCTGGAGCGAAACAACTTCATCAGGACATGGAGGAACCACCGACAGTTTGGGAGGATCCACTTGAGGTGCTGGAGCCAGTTTCTGAGGACACTCAGGTGGTTTTGTCACCGGCGGCAAGGGTTCGAAGTGAGCAGCTGGTAGTGCGAGGTGTTCGGAGACACTTGGAGGCATTGGTAGTTCTCCCTCTATTGGCTTCAAGAAGCAAGATCTGACCGTAGTATGCAGAGGTTTGACCTCCACAACAAGTGGTGTTGGCTCTGTGGCCTTCCGTTGCTTCAGTTTTCTCTTCTTCTTTTTCTTTTCTCCAGCTTCCCTAAGGTCACTTCCTCCCTCCATCAACTTTTCCAGACTGTGCATCTCTCTTTTTTTCTGATGCACACGTCCACTCTTCCTTATCTTTATCTTTTCAAGTCTGAGTGGCGCTCTCTCCTCTTCAGCCTCATCTTTATGACCGATCTTTCCCTCAATCTTCACCTCTCTTTCCTCCTCTCTCTCTCCAAGCTGGCACTTCTTAGGTACCTTGCGGCATCTCTTCCTGCACTTCCTGTCATTGGTAGTGAAGTCGAAGGCCTCACACTCCTCTGGAAGTTTCTCTACTGGCGCTAATTCTTGCGCTGCACACGGCTGTGTCTCCCTTCTGCGCAAGAAGTGAGCAAAACGCTCAAACAGTCGAATAAAAACACTGCTAAACAGCGCCATTAATGGACACTGAATGCTGCAATTGAATTCAATATTTGTAGATATATCTGCAGAAAGTCTCAAGTCTTTCGATCAGTTCACTCCTAACACACCAACAGCAGACCAGAGTCAGAGTTGCAGTTTAGTGCTGCCAGAATGGAATCTCCACTATGATGTCACAACAGTGAGAACTCTGAACAATGTGAGCTTTTAAAATAGCTTTTTTTCCTCTATTTTATTATATAAAAATATATTAAATACATTTTAATATTATATTAAATTGAAATTTATTGTAATGGCAAAGATGAATTTTCAGCATCAGTCATTCTGTGTGACCTGATTCTTCAGAAATCATTCGAATTTGCTAATTTGCTGGGGGGAAAAAAATATTATCAATGTTGAAAAATATTTCATATTGTATTTCATAAATATTCAGCTTAATATTTTTGTGATTCCGTTTGTGAAATGATGCTGTC
The DNA here is from genome assembly GCA_003731715.1 of Anabarilius grahami. Taxonomy (NCBI): domain Eukaryota; kingdom Metazoa; phylum Chordata; class Actinopteri; order Cypriniformes; family Xenocyprididae; genus Anabarilius; species Anabarilius grahami. The sequence goes on along the minus strand of RJVU01065935.1, from coordinate 1,745,492 downwards.
CCGGTGTCTGTTTCCTCTGTATGCCCCACAAAAACTACAACATTCCCCATTGAAGATGATTAGTTAAATTCTAAAGTTAAATTTACTTTGAACATTAGAAAAAAAACGTTGTATTGTGAATTCCACACTTCTAGGCCCGGTTTCAAAGACAGGGCTTAGACTAAGCTAGGATTAGGCCTTAGTTCAATTAAGACATTTAAGTAGCCTAGCTTTTATAAATGTACCCTAAAAAGAAACATTACTGGTGTGCATCTTGAGACAAAACAGTAGTTGCTTTCAGTTAAAACAGCTCAAACATGCATTTTAGTCTGACTAGCTTAAGCCTTGTCTGTGAAACCGGGGGCTACAGTTTTAAAATCCCGATTGTGGAATCTGGTTGCAGCACACACATAAGGAGAATTTTTACAGATTTTTTTTTTCTCGCAAATCTCAAACATGCACACACTACAAGATGTGAAAATTGTAGCACAGCACACACTAAAAGGATATTATCAGACCCAGAAGAGCACCTCACGTGATCTCACGGGGAAGCGGATGTAAACATACATAGCAGATCGTCGCTGACATCTAAACAGGTCATGTTTACATTGCTAGCAGCTTTCTACACTCACCCGATATGTTCACCATACCGATTTCTTCCCAGCTTTTCTCTTTGTCCGTATGGTTGTCATGTTTTCGAAGATGCGTTATTCAAGCAGTCGTGTTGTTGCAACACTTCCACGCGCCGTTCCGCCATCTCCGCTGTAACGAACCCATACAGCATCTGATTTTAGGGTCGCGATTTCAAAAGCGCTCTCATTCACTTCTCTCAGTGGCTGTTGTTAAAAAAACTGACGTAATCTTCCCGATTTAAAATCCTAAATATCAAACATGTTTTCATTTCTATTCACATTTCATCTAGTGGAAACATTTGGTACTGCGACCTCAAATTTGGAATTGGAACACAACTTGTTTAGATTTATGGCTTTGATTTTTCTCAGTTTTAGAGTAAAATGTGTTTTGAAAAATATAGATTTCATATAAAAATTGAAAATAGTATTTTTTGTGCATTTTTCATAACAATACATTAGGGGTGCAACGGTTCAAATTGCTCACGGTATGGCCGAGATGGACTGCGGTGCAAGTGTGTGCTGAACCGTAAGTGGAGAACGGTACGGTTCGATTTTTTTTTTTTTTTTTTTTTACAGAGAACCGTTGGTTGCACCCCTAATATACACAACCAATCCCAAACTTTTCAGCAATACTGTATATTTTTCATTATTTACTGATGATTTATTAGTCTCATCATGAATCTGTGCAGGTTTGGAGTCTTGTGGCAACAACACGGCGATACCTACACAAGGGTTACGCCACCGTCACACTCCGAGATGGAGATTATTTCTACTGTTACTTTTTGTGGTTTGAAAATGAAGCGGTAAATGGTAGCTTGCATCTTCTTTACAATTACTATATAATTCATATAATGAAAGTTACATTGTCAATGGTGATCAGGATTAACTTTTTGTTTTGACAGGGTTACAAACTGGAAGTGATAGACATACCCAGTTTCCCAGATGACACTGCTCCAATAGGAATGCTCACCTGTGATTATTATAAGTAAGACCTAGAAACAAGGACTTTACTTGCAGTTTGAAGCATATTTATCATTCAGAATAACTTGTCTAAGAGTTTAAAGTGCCTCTATTATGCTTTTTCAGATATTACCTTTCATGTAGTGTGCAATATAGCGGTTTGTGAATGTAAAAGGTCTGCAAAGTTTCAGAGTGCACGATAGAGTTATTGTCTCCGATTCGAAACTGTTTGAAACAAGTCATCAGTAATTCCAGTCTTACTTCCTGCATGAACCTACGTAGGTTTGTAACAGATTAGCATAATGCCAGTTTATGGTCTTCATTGGCTGCCCACGAACAACATCTACTTTGCCAGCCCTTAAACACTGTAGTTGATTCTGAGGCTTGGGTGAGTTTGGTTCATGTTGTCGAGAAGACGCTGTTCCACTTTGCATGCACTTTAACGACGTAACGTAATGCTCGTAACGACGAGGACTCGGGCTCGAATTGTTACAGTAAAACCGATGCTATCATTACTGTTCGTATCACTGTGTGTGCTGAGAAAGATCCAGAGCTGAAATTCAGTAATGGCAATGGGAGTTTTGTTTCCAACATGCGCTGTAGCCCAATCACAACAGACTACGCCATCTGACCAATCAGAGCAGAGTAGGCTCTCGGAAAGGAGGGGTTTAAAGCGAGTGAAACTCTGAACAAACCGTTTTCAGACTCTTTGAGAAATGAGATGATGTGCAATGTACAGTATATTATGAGAAAATTGAAATGTTTTCCTGACCTTGGATGTATGTAAACCTATTGTAGGAGACCTCCAAAAGAAAATTAGGAACCTTTTATAGCATAATAAATACATAATAGGGGCACTTTAAAACAGTTCAGTTTGAAGGTTAATGTACATAAATATTCTACTCAAAAGTAGCCATGTAAAATTTGAGTTTGAATGGAAATGGACTTTGTTAGAGGTTGCTGTTGTGTTCTTAGTGGTTGGTAGGCAGTTGCTAGGGTGTTTTTGGATGGTTTCTAGGTCATTGCCAGGAGATAGGAAGCTGAACTTTCTTTAACATATGTCTATTCTTTACTGTCATAGGAAACTGCTGCGCTATTACAGCAAAAGACATCAGAATGAAGTGGTGAAGTGTTATGAACTGCTGACGGTGCATCTGGGTGTAATCCCCAATGAATATATTCTTCAGCACTGCAGTCAGCTGGCCCGCAAGCTGTGGGAGCCCTCCCGTATCCCGCTCCTGTGACCAACACGGTCCTCAGCGTCAAAGGAATATGGTCCATGCAGCCGTCTTCACTTTATTCTGTTGCTGCATGATGTATAATCTATATAGAGAGTTTTCTACACTTTCTGCACAAGCACTTCTTATTTCAGTTCAGGTAATTGCAGAAAATATTGTGCTGGAAAACTAAACATTGCATTTCTTGTGCTTATAAAGAACTGAATGTAATGTGCAAGTGAACAGTGAGAAACAGCCATTTTTAAGGTGCTCGTAATGCAATAAATGTGTCTGTTATTTACCAATTATTTTTGTGAAACCAGGACCAAATATTATAGGAAACACTCTTTTTTTTTTTTNTTTTTTTTTTTTTTTTTTTAAGTCAAGTCTTTATTTATATAGTGCTTTATACAATATAGATTGTTTCAAAGTAGCTTTACAGTGATAAAAGGAAAATGATTCAATGATGCAAACGGAGTTAATTTCGCCTATACAGCAGCTCTGAAAGAAAATGGTGTCATTGTTTAGCTAAAGTCAGTTCAGTGTTGATTCTGTTCTGTTGTAAAGATCATCAATTATTAAATTGTATTTAAGATGCTCTGAAGGGAGGGTGGGATCTTATGCTTTCAAAGCTAGCTTGCTATTGCTAACCTCTCCACCCTACCTTTAATGACTCAGTTTTTAGCGTGCCAACACATTTTATTTAATGGTTGTGAAGTTAAAGCTGAAATACACAAATCTAATTCTTAAAGAAGACAATTACAATTTATTTATCCTGCTGTCAAAAATATCCATTGTATTGCAATAGCAGATGGTTTCTCTCCTTCCATTATGTCAGCACTTTTTGTAGCAGTAATTAATGATCATGAATGTGTTACAGAAATGCAACAAAATATGTCCTATATTTAAATTTTAGTTCAGAGATTTAGTTAAATATGAAGTACATAATGACTGTGTGTTTGTTTTTAATGCTTTATGTTTTAAAAATATAATGTGATATTTTACAGGACCGATTATCACACTCAAACACAAATCTGGCATTTATATTTTGATAATATTGTTTGGATATATATGTAATGTTCAGTTAAAAAAAAAAAATATTACACTATGTAATCGGTTTTCCAAGATAAATAAATATTAAATAATAATTTATCTTTTATAAATCTTTTGTCATCTTTTATAAAGCTATTTAAATGTGTATTATAGTAGCTTTGGTTTTAATTTCAGTAGTCAGTTTCACTTGTTTTAAATGCCTTTGTTGGTATATTATGTCATTGGGTAATGTCTATGTTGTATTTTGCCCCAAAATTCCAAAATTTAGTAAATTTGCCCTGAAATTTACGCATTTTACAGGGAGTCTATAAGATCGATACTATTGTCTTCCAGCAGGTCTGTTTCTGTTGTTTGTTATCTATTTTAACTTCTACATGTAGCTGTTTCAGAGTCTGCAGTCATTACAGTGCACCGGTGAGGTCTCGCACCGCTCCCGCTTTAACCAGCTCCCGCAGTAAGATGGTCTCAGCGCTGACGTCGTGAACCACCTGTGCCCTCATGGCATCCATGCGGATAGATCCATAGTAATGCAGCAGAGCTCCAGGGTGCTGCAGGTCATATCCAAATCCAGCTATACTCACCTCATCACACACCTGCAGGGCCAGAACTACTGCCGTTATACCCAGGGTCGGCACCATCTAACAAACAAAATATAAAACTGACTTAAATTAACAATGCTAGCAGCAGAAGATTTAGCAGGAGTCTCATTCCGCAAGGACACATTTAATTTAACAGCAGTAAAGACGGTAAAGAATTTATAATGTTACAAATTTGTTTGTTTCAAATAATGTTATTCTTTTGAACAATTCTATTCGACAAAGAATCATGAAAGAAAAATGGTTTCCACAAAAATATTGAGCAGCACAACTGTTACAACATTGATAATAATAAGACGACATTTGTTCTGAGGACCAAATCAGCATATTAGAATGATTACTGATGAAAATTCAGCTGTGCAATCACAGGAATAAATTAAATTTTTAATTGAAATAATTTTTCACAATATTACTGTTTTTAGTATACATCCGTTTATATGTATGTGTGTGTTTTAGAATCAATCTATTTAATAACCTTCTGAATTCAAAGCCAGGAGAATTAAAAGTTTTGAGTTTGCACAATTGAAAAAGTATCTCAGTTCTGACCTTTCTCTGTTTCTCTGCATAGGTTTGCAGCACCCGTCCAGTCCTGTACATGATTTCAGGATTCAGGATGCGAACATTTTCTGGTTGAAGAGGAATCGTGTCTATTACTTCCCTCCAGAACCACAATTTAGACCACCAACTCTTCAAAAAGACAGGGACAGACAATGACTCCTTTACTGATATCTGGACTGTTCATGTAAACAATTAGGCTATATTCCTTCTGTAGGTGATTCAAAATTATTTTTAGGCCATTTCTGTTATCTCTAAGGCTAGAGCACACCTAAAAGATGACAAAAACATTTCATATTTACAGTCCCTCTGTTTCACAAAAATTGATGATTCATCTTGCACTCAGAGGCGTATACTAATTTTTGTCCAACAAAATGCTCTTTAGAATGAGAATGTCCCTCCTGAAAACCTTCAGCATTACTCACCAAAGGTTCTTTGGTTACTGCAGAGGTGAGCCATGCTATATCTAAGCTCTTGAATACGACCAAAGCCACCACTTCAGTATTCTCATATTCTTGTAACAGGGAAGGAGCCCCTTCTGGATAAATGAGCCGAATGGTAGTTCTAGATCCAGCGTCTCTCTCAAATCCAAATACTGGAGCATCGTTCACTCTGTAGGTATGAGGATTAAAATATGAATACCAATACAGTTAGTTCAGGCAAGTTAATATGCCTTGTTGACACCACAACCATATGTGTTTGTTAATGAACTAACCTGATGATAATGTTGTACTGGTCTATATGAGGTCCAAGATTTTTGCCACGTAAAATGCCACCGCTTCCGACCACCACACATCTCCTGCAGGTCTCTGGGCCACTAGGTACACCAGTATAAGGCAGAGCTTTCAGAGCCTGAGCCACTATCTCCTCACTACCTTGCAGACCCAGAGGAGGAGGCAGTGCCCAGTCCTGTGTGCCATTCTCCAGGAACACTGGGATCTTCAGCAGCCCAGTAGGTGTAGGCAGCGTCATCACCCTCTCCACACTCCAGCCACTGCGGCACGACTGAGACAGCAGAGCCGCTGACTGATTCTGCAGAGCCTGAGGTGTGCACAAATGAGCGTTTAGATAGCAAAGATACATATCAGATTTGTACTTGTACCTTATTATACATAATTGATATAGATTATTTATTTACATATACACTACTGTTTAAAAGGTTTTTTTTTTTTAAGAAAATAAGATTAAATTAATAGTTTTATTTATTAAGAATACATTTTATTATGGTTTCCACAGAAATATTAAGCAGCACAACTGTTTTCAACATTGATAATAATAAGAAATGTTTTTGAGCACCAAATCAGAATATTAGGATCTGATGATTCTAAAGGATCATGTGACACAAACATACTGCACACTAAAGCCGGGCACACATTTAACGACTAGTTAAAACATTCTAAGACTATGCTCAACACACAGCGATTGTTTCCTGCGACTGAAGCAGATTTACATACTTGCACACAGAATTTGAACACCGACTGTAATCGCAGACTGAACACAACTGGCTCTGACTGGACGCGTTTGAGCGTGATCAGTCACAAGTATCAATTTACAGTCATAATAGGCCTTACAATCGTTAAGTGTGTCCCCGGCTTAAGTTTGGGTTAAGTAAGATTTTATTTTTTTTATGTTGTTGAAGTCTCTTATGCTATCTCATTTGATCAGAAATACTGTATAAATAGTAATATTGTGAATATTATTACAATTTAAAACAACTTGTATGTGAATGTTTCAAAACGTAAGGACATTAATCGATAACTGAAAAAATTTTATTTCAAATAAATGCTGTTTTTTTTTTAACTATATTCTTCAAATAATAAAAATGTATCATGGTTTCCATGAAAATATTAAGCAGCGCAACTGTTTTCAACACTAATAATAAGAAATGTTTTTTGAGCACCAAATCAGAATTTTAGAATGGTCTGCTTTCCTGTAGCTCAGTGGTTAGAGCGTGGCACTAGCAATGCCAAGGTCATGGGTTCGATCCCAGGGATTGCACATACACAGATACAAATGTATAGAATAATGCAATGTAAGTCGCTTTGGATAAAAGCGTCTGCCAAATGCATAAATGTAAATGTAAATGTCTGATGGATCATGTGATGCTGAAGACTGAAAATTCAGCACACCATCAATATAATTAATTATATTAATTAATAAAACATAATACAATAGAAAAAAAATTATTTTAATATTTCACAACATTTACAATGTAGTTTTGATCAAATAAATACCTTGAAGAGCATAAGAGTCTTCTTTCAAAACCATAAAAAAAATATTACTACACCAAACTATTTAAATTTTAATGTATGTATTTATATGACACAATTTGTGATTTATATATTTATATATTGATTCATAATTTAATGAAATATTAATACATCACTATAATCCTCTATAAAAAGTGTAGAAAAAAACTCTGGGTTTGAATAATTGGTAATACTTTACAATAAGGTTCATTAGTTAACATCAGTTAACTACATCAGTTAACATGAACTAATAATGAACTGCACTTATACAGCATTTATTAATCTTTGTTAATGTTAATTTCAACATTTACTAATACATTATTAAAATCTTGTTAACATTAGTTAATGCGCTGTGAACTAACATGAACAAACAAACAACTGTATTTTCATTAACTAACATTAACGAAGATTAGTAAATACAGTAACAAATGTATTGCTTATGGTTAGTTCTTGTTAGTTAATACATAAATGTTTAACTAATGAACCTTATTTTAAAGTGTAACCTTAATTTATATTAGTTAACTACTTTAGTTAACATGAATTAAGAATAATCAATACTTCTACAGCATTTATTAATCTTAGTTAATATTAATTTCAACATTTATTAATACATTATTAAAACGAAATGTTGTATTTGTTAACATTAGTTAATGCACTGCGAACTACCATGAACAAACAATGAACAGCTGGATTTTTATTAAAGGCACAATATGTAATTTTCACCACTAGAGGTCACTTATTCAAATCAAAGACGTAGCTTGATGACGCCTTCATTTCACAGAATCACAGGTGAAATGTCTTCAAGTCTACAGCCGATGGAAAAGAATGGATGAGCTAGTGTATTAAAGATTTTTTAACATTACTGTAGTATGAAGCAGGGTGTGGCTGAAAGCTGTTGGAGCTGAACGAGGCCGCTGGAGTTATTGCTAATGAGAGACGAGTGCAACACAGGGCTCGAGAGCAGCAGAACTTTTATCAAGCCGCAGACGGCGGCTTCCGCTTCTTCCGGTCAAGCTTATGTGGGGTAACCATAGACTGTAAAAATATATTAACAACGCACCTTCACTCTCTTCCATTATAGTAACTGAAGCCGCCAGTGTGTCAATATGGTGCTGACATCTTGAGTCTCGAGTCTGCGCATAGTGAACTTGGAGCACGGTAGTGAGCACTAAGTGGAGCCGCGATACTCAGAACAACTCATTATGTCAGTGTGAAATAAATAGTCATGGAAATGTAGAAATTAAAGTTAAATCTCCCCGTGAAGATCCAGGAAAAAAGTCCTTTGGCTCCTCAGTGACTCAGAGAAACTGTCAATCTCAGCTGTCAATCATGACATCTCACCCCTGTTTTTTTTATTTAAAGAACAAACATTTGAACTAACACCAGTGTGATTAAAAACGGCCTAAAATGACAGAAACCTATTTTGGGAAAAAAAAAAATTTAAAGTGTAATTTGATTGATTAGTTTGTCTCGCGTCCCATTACATTTCATGGAGAGGGCGGGGTTTATGACCTATACTGCTTCCAGCCACCTGGGGCGATCGAGACGCTTTGGCTTCACTCGTCCGGACTGGTGTGACACGCTTTGGGGTAACGCAGCGCTGTTTTATCATTGGATACATTTGTGTGTTGAAAGTTGTTAAAATGCTACTCTGCGTTCGCTCGGGGGCTACTATGAGACACTTGTTGCACACTGCAGTAAGCTAGATCGATATTAGTCATGGTAAATGATTGTAATCGCGGTAAATCAAGAAAACGAGATTTAAATAATAAGACTTTGTCAGCTCTGTTGAGCTATATAACGTGATTAGTTTTCTGTCGATGATCTAAACAGTTGCTCACCTGTCTAATAAAACACATAATATATTAAAGCGTCTTTGGTGTTTCCATGGTTTCTACAAAATAAAACCGGAAATCGAGGGTAACGTGGGTATGATGTCATTGATAGGCGATGCACGGTAACAATCCTTGTCCTGGTTAAAATTGTTTATTTCTCTGGATTTAAACATTCTTGGAAACCTTTGGGATAATGTAAGTACACAAGTCAGCAAAATATATAACATTGTTCTAGTGGTTTTTGGATATTTTAATCAAAAAATCTTACATATTGTGCCTTTAACATTAACAAAGATTAATAAACACTGTAACAAATGCACTGTTAGTTAATACATTAACTAATGTTAACAAATGAGACCTTATTGTAAAGTGTTACAGAATAATTATATATAAACTCCACTTGGATTATTTGAATCATCTCAATCTTGTAGTAAATGCGGTGAAACAGTGAATTTCAGTACCAGAGTTTCAGCAGAGCTGACATTGGTCCAGATGGGCTCTGGGGTTGGCAGATACGCAGGAACCAGAAGTGCAGAGTAACAGCTCAACAACAGAACAATGCTTAAAATGAAGTTGTTCCTCCTGAAATCATAAAACAGCAGTCTTATGAAGCTGACAGTCTTAAGTTGTTTTAAATGCTCACGCTAAGTGTGCTTCATTGGTTTTAATGGAATGCATCTCTAAATCTCTCTAAATCTGAAGCATGTGAATGACAAGCATGTTTCCATCATGTCACAGTGCTTATCTCGGGCAAACCCACCGGCTGAGGAAGAATTCTCTGGACTCTGCCCTGTGGTGTTGGGTGGTTGGGCTCTCCGAGCTGCTAGCTTCCGGTAACAGAGGAACGCTGTCTTCATCATTATCTTTAACACTTAAATGTTTTAGAGTCACCATTTTTCCAGCCAGTTCCCAACTACGCCTGTTAATTATGAAATAGTAATTAAACCAGGAGTCAAATTTTGCTTGTTTGTTCTATAGAGTCAGTGTTCTACATCCTTCATTCACAGCACATTTTAATACTTTATGCCTTTTATATATGTTGTTTCTTACCTCTTATTTCAGATGCTGGCTTCATCCAGGTGTAGAGATAGAAACATGTCTGTGTTGTACTGAATTTGAGCTGCGCTTTTGTCCCTTTCGTCCGCTGCCCTTTTGTGTTTTGTCTCACTCTGATCCCTCCTCACAGTTAATCATTCACCCGTCTAAAAGGCTTCACATTGTATACCACAGTACTTTATCTATTCTACTGTTTAAACAACCACACACACTGCCATTTATGAATGTTTCATACCATACCTAACATTAGCATTTCAAAAGTCCTTTAGACAGTATGCACAGCTATTGCTCAAAGTAAAAAAATCTAAATAACTACACATAAGGACACAAACTTTCCTTATTGACTTTCCTTTCTAAGAGTTAAAGCATGACTTCTATAACCTGTCCTACTTGACCCGCTCCAAGCCGGATTCGAACCGGCGTGGGAGGTGTGCGTGCTAACAAGGATGCTAAATGCCACAGCCGCTAGCACGCCTCTTGAGGCCAGAGGAATGAGGTTTACACGCAAAGCTCTTACTGGCCTATGTCTGTTACACTCATCCCCCATCCCCCTAAACCTCACTCCCATCTGGGTCACGGCACCAAATTTAACCAATCCTACTCGACCTGCTCTGAGCGGGATTCAAACCAGAGTCTCCAGCATGGGAGGTGTGCGCACTAACAAGGATGCTAAAGACTGCAGCTGCTAGTGCGCCTCTTGAGGCCAGGGGAATGAGGTTTACAGGCACAGCTCTTACTGGCCTATGTCCGTTTCACTCATCCCCCTAAACCTTATTACCAAATTTAACCGGTCCTACTCGACCCACTCTGAGCGGGATTTGAACCGGCGTCTCCAGCATGGGAGGCAGGCGTGCTAACAAGGAAGCTAAAGACCACAGCTGCTAACCTCAGTCACTAGCACTCCTCTTGAGGCCAGAGGAGTGAGGTTTACATAAACAACTCCTGTAGTCTGATCCCGGCTTTAGTTGCTCAATCTTAGTTTGACATAAATACCAGGATAACAAAAATCTTCAAAGAAATCTGAAGGAAACTTGAGTATGTGAAAATAGATGTTTTGAAGCCTAAAAGGTTTGAGAGAATTAACCGAGGTACAGTGTTATTTATTTTATTTATTTGTATAATTAATCACACTAAATTATACTGACACACACACACACACACACATATATATATATTACTATAAACAAAGTTTGGGGCCAGTAAGATTTTTTTAAATGTTTTTGAAGTCTCTTATGCTCTCTCATTTGAAAGTCAGTTTTCAGTGTCACATGATCCTTCAGAAGTCTTTTTTTAATATGCTGATTTGCTGATTTTCTTATTGTGGAAACTGTTACAGGATTCTTTGATAGAAATCTTTTGTAACAATGTTAAATGAACTTTACTGTCACTTTTTATCAATTTAATGTATCCCCCAAGTATTAATTTATTTCAAAAAGGGAAAAAAAGAAGAAGAAACTTACCGCCCCCAAACTTTTGAATGAAGTCTAGATAGAGAGAGAAAATCTTTATTTATCTGGCACAAAAACCAATCAGGATCTCAGTTAGGCTGACGGCATTAAACAGCATTTGAACATGAGTAAACATAATAGCAGCATTTCATAGAATTATCGTGTCATAACAAAAAGATGTAAAAGTGCAGAAATCTAATTTGATTGAAT
>RJVU01065935.1:1678542-1716481 GCA_003731715.1 Anabarilius grahami | reverse complement strand
GACGTGACGTTGCTCTGGGCGATCAGCGGAGACGTGACGTTGCGTTGTAATGGTAGCCGCCATTTTGTTAGGGTCCACTGGTGCGGCGGCCATTACATGATTCACTGCGGTGTCGCATTTCCCCGCGACACCCACAGTAAAACGTGAACCTACGGTAAGCAGGGCAAAGTCCAAGTATTCCATAAACGTCCCTCGGGGACCATTAGTGATTAAATAGTCCTTTAACGGTTCATTTAATCCATGATTGAAGAAGTCAATGAGGGCATAGTCCGGTAAATCAGAAAGGTGAGCAATATCTAGGAATCTCTGAATATGTGCCTCCAGGGTGCAGTTACCTTGACGGAGGCTTACAAGGTACCTTACGGGATCCATGCTGGGACTGGACACGCTCATAGAAGCTGCTGGATCTGGGTTGGCGAAGTCTTCTGTTATGAATGGAGACTCAGGCAGGGGATCCAAATGCAGCGTTGTATTAAGGTAAGAGTGGTCGTACAGGCAGGGTCGAAACAGGAGCAGACAGGCACAGCAGATGGCAGNATTAGGTTTAGGTATTTGAACAAACCAGTTAATAAGTTAAAAAGGCAGTTAATAGCCATCCAGAACACCCTGGCAACCGCTTAGCAACAACCTGTCAACCACCCACAACACCGAGACGGTGACAGGAATTGTAAGAACGTAGTTTATATTTTGATATAAGAAGCAGTGTCTTATGCGTATGTAATAGTGCAATAAAAAAACCATTTGAGAATAGATTTGACAAATAAACGCAAATAAGGGCCCATTAAACTTAATTTAAATAGGTCCAAATTAAGTTTCAACTTCCTGAAAGTCTTGTTTGTTTGTAATTGAACGGAATATTTTGAGGTATATGCTGTATAAACACGTTTTTGTTGGCAGGTATTTACATTTTATATATTTATTATATATTTATTAGATTAGTAAGCTGTTTGAGCAAGAAATTGCTCTGGAAGTAACATTTGTTAACAAGTGACACCTCCAACATATTAATTACAGTTACAGCAGCTTCCCCATTCCTTTTGGCATTCTAATTAAGACATTATTTGGTGCTTAATGAACCGCTTTTTATTGGTGAGGACTAACACAGATGTTTTATTATTTGTCTGAAGAAGTTGGTTTTCACAATTAACGTTTTACAAAAAATTTCTCAGAGTGGATTCAAATTTTTGCACACGCACATACTGTGTAGGTTTAAAGATTACAAGACGCTATTAAAAATTCCCACTATTGCCGAGAAAAGTTATACAGTTCATTTAGCACACTATATAGAACTGTACCTTATAAAGTTGTCACAGTTTGAACCTCTGCTGTTCTTTGACAGTGATTCAAGACTGATGCCTTTCATTGAAATAAGAAATGCTATGTATATATAAGTAAAAACAGCATCTTCTACAATATATGTGCATTTAATATCTAATAGGCTACATGCTTTTGTCAGCAATTTTCAATTGTGAACAATTAGAAAAAGCAATTCAGTAAAAATCAATTAAATATATTTTTGTTCAATAATATTTTTTTCTTTTGAATGTTATTACTAATTAATATTTATGCAAAAATTTTGATTATTTTTTCCCATTGAAAATATCTTGTAAGTTCTTTGGTTGTTTTTAGACATAACTTACTTTTAAAAGGGTGTGGATTTGGATATTTATTAATTTATTTATACTTTCTTAAAGACTACTTTTTGTCAAGGTTTAGATATTTTTTCTTTGAAATGTTAATTTGAAGTGTCAGTTTTTCCATTAATTTAAACTTATTTAAATCTTCTGGCTCAATTTTGCCATATTGTTACAGCAACACCAGTTCGTGTGTGTGTGTGTGTGCGCGTGTGTGTGTGTGTGCAAGTTTTTGTGACATATCAGGACACAAATGTGTATAATGACATGGGTATGACATAGGTATTACAAAAAGAGGTGACATATGAGGACATTACCCCATGTCCCCACTTTATAAAGGCTTATAAATCATACTGAATGAGTTTTTGTGAGAAAGTAAAAGTGTGCACAGTTTCCTGTGATGGTTAGGTTTAGGGGTAGGGGTAGGGGTAGTGTAGGGGGATAGAAAATACAGTTTGTACAGTATAAAAACCATTACTCCTATGGAATGTCCCCACAATTCACAAAAACCAACATGTGTGTGTGCGTGTGCGTGAGTGTGTGTTTGAGTGGGTGTGTCTGTTTTGTACTGTTTTAGAGTGTAACTCCTTCCTTGCTGTCAGTTTTTTTTACTGAATTGTGGCTGAATTAATGATTTTATTTCATGCATTTGCAAAAACTTGCTTTGTGTTACAGTCACAGCAGTTCATATATGTTTGGGGGTGAGTGGTGTGTGGTGGTTTTGCACTCTTCACTGTTGTGTGCTGTTTTTCTGCGTCATGGCTGATTCGTAGATTGTTCCCCAAAAAAGTTGCTCTCTTTTTTCATATTTTTCGTATTTCCCAATCATTTCCTATGGCGGTAATTTTTGATCTCAAACAACACAAATGTGACTATTTTTTTTTTTACACCCATTTAGCTTTTTCGAATCAAGTCCACAATTTTATTTATTTATTTATTTTTTGGTCACATAGCAACTGCCACAAAAGTCACAGAGTTTCGTACCATTCTGGTGAAGGAGCGATTTTTAAAAATTAAAAAAAATAATAATAATTTTTGTCTAAAGTGACCAAACAACTCCAGAGGGTTAATAAAACATGCAACATATTAAACACATGTGACAACTTGCCCAACTTGATTTCTTTGAAAAATCCCTGTTTTTGTATGCTTTTATTGTCTTCACTTTATTTTTTACCTATTACAGTTACTGAGATATAATCATTGTGACAACTAGCCCCGGTTTCCCCTATAGTGACGTACTCTCTCTCTCTTTTTTCCTCTCTCAGGTCTTTTAAATTGACCTGTGTCATTGCATCCTGCAGAGATTTGAACGCATATGCCCTGACAGCTGATCTCTTCATAAAACACAGCACCACAGGGAGCCGTTTATGACTGACGCTATAAACACCAATAGGTTGGTAATGAGAAATGTCGATAAAAATCTCACCCTGGAGATCTATTACCTTTAATGTTAAAGATGAGTGGTTCTCGCTTCCAAACAACAAAAATCCCATTTCTTAAATATGGTGCGATACATCAAACACTGTCAGCGCAACGTGGACAATCGTGACCACGTATTTGTGTTTGCATGTAGCGCAATGTTTATATTTTATAGGAAGATAAAATGTATGGAATGGTAGCTAAAACCGTATACTAATTGTAAGATAATTTATTGTCTATAGAAGTTTTCAAACTTCATTGCTTTATCCTAAAGACCATGAACAAACACTCACACACCGTATAATGGGGTATAATTTGGTCTCTGATGATTGTCCTTCACTGGTAGTAAATCAGCATGGCAATAATGCCCCAGGGAAATGGGCAGTAGAGTCCATATGCCCCAGAGTCACAGGATGGGCCCTGCAAGCATCACTACACATGAGTGCCCATCCAGCACAACATGAGGACTGACCACACTACGAGCACACATCATTACGATATAGAGGCTGCTCTCCTTGCAAGAGAAATCGCAAAGGTCAACTTCTAAAGCAGGAAGGATGGTGGAACAGAGGTTGTTGACGAGGGTCGTCTCACTGACCGAGCCTAAATTGACCTATAATTCTCTGCAAGCCATAACATATGAGGAAAGTTTGTCGTACGTGATCGGTGCATCCAACATCAAGGTTAGAGAAGTCATGCTATCACACTCCGGTTCTAAATCTCCAGTCCCCGAGTGGAGACAGGCTTTTATTTCATAAGCAATTGCATTATCCATTAATCTGCCCTCTTTGTGATAAAAAAGATAGGATCATTAAAGGACGTAGTTTTTGCTGCAAATCAAAATTCATCTGTCAAGGCCAGAGCCCATCATATGCTTTATTTTTTTAGGTGTCAGTCATTATTTATAGCTTTATTTCTCAACAATTAGGCAGTGTAGGATATCTTGATGTCATAAATTGGTTTAGGTTATATTTTACCGTAAAGAATGTTCTTAGTCAGTTTTATAAAGACTCATTCTTTTATACACCTAAATACACATAACTTTATACTGTTGTGTGTAAATAAATAAGGTGTTAGTGCTATAAAGCATTAAATTTAATATTTTTATTATTTTATTAATATTTAAATTTGTATTATATCTTAGATGCATGTCTTATATCTGAAGCCCAAAGTATACTTCACTTTTTACGCGTATGCGAGGGTCAGCGTACAGTGCTCGTAATGCACATTTTGTCTTTAGAAGAGTATGCGTGTCTCCAATGACTGCAAGAGTACGTCAATGACTAATTGCTTCTAAAATGAATAAATGTACTGTACGAGCACAGCCGGATTTTTGTAATTAGCAGGTCGCATATGCGTATTTAAATTTTTTTGGTTGTTTATTTGTTTTTTTGCAGTAATTAGTTTATCCACAAGGTGGCAACCAGGGTTGGGCAAAAATACATCAAAATGTATTTTAAAATAAAATAACAAATACCTTAATTTTAAATGTATCAAAATAAACTACAAAATACAGCAGCCACACCGTGTATCAAAATAAACTACTGTATTTTTGTGTTTTTAAATTTTGACAAGGGAGCATGAAATTTCTTCACGAACCTTCCATCAATTGGCCTATTTGATCAATCCCTTCACCATTACACTGACTCAGCTGATTAAGTAAACAATGTTTGATAGCAACAGCTTTTCTCTGCCCGAGTCATGCAATAAATCTGACATATGAAACCAGTTAAAGGCACAATATGTAGGATTTTTGGATTAAAATATCCAAAAACCACTAGAACAATGTTATATATTTTGTTGACTTGTGTACTTGCATTATCCCTAATGTTTCCAAGAATGTTTAATTCCAGAGGAATAAGCAATTTTAACCAGGACACAGACCGTGTCTGTGCGTCGCCTATCAATGACATCATTACCTTCGATTTCCGTTTGTAGAAACCATGGAAACACCAAAGACGCCTTAGTATATTATGTGTTTTATTAGACAGGTGAGCAACTGTTTGGATACATTTATTGACAGAAAACTAATTATTGTTATATAGCTTAACACTGTAAGTCTTATTGTTTGAATCTTGTTTTCTTGATTTACCGCGAGTACCATGTTTTACCATGCCTAATATCGATCTAGTTTGCAGCGTGCATTAAGTGTCTCATAATAGCCGCCGAGCGAACGCACAAAGTAGCACTATTACAACTTTAAACACGCAAATATGTCTAACATGATAAAACAGCGCTGCTTTACCCCAAATACGAATGACCGGAAGAAGCGCTATCAAATACAAATTACAAAATACTATTTTGTATTTGAAATACATGTATCATAAATACTGCCCTTCCCTGGTGGCAACTGTGCCCTGGGGCCATCTATTTACAAAGTAGTTAAAGAAAAACTGCATAAACAGAACAGATCGGTGTCATGAGAAATCGAGTCCCCCCAGGAATTGGGTCTCCTTTAGGACCCTTAGTGGTAGTAATGGTGTGCAGAGCTGGGTAGATTACTTATAAATTGTAATCAGTTACTGAATACAAATTACATGACAAAATTTGTAATCAGTAATATAATCTCTTAGATTACACATTTTTGGTAACGTAATCTGACTACTTTTGGATTACATTTAGATTACTTTTATGCCAACCCTTATTTGATATCACATATATTGTAGGATAATCAAAGAAAAAATACAAAGGATACAAAGAAAAAATATTGTCCAAAAAATATATTCTATTCACCAACAAGAGCAATTCACCTACAATTAAAAAAAATAAATGCAATGTTTGGACAGTTGATACTTCAAAATGCTAACACTAATGTACCTGTTAGTGTTTGCTGATAGTAACACTGAATTAAACAAAATCACATCTTATGATTTTAAAACATATTTACTTAAAATTAAGTAAATTTAGAAAAGAGCAACATTACAAAAACAAATATTCTTGTTGCTGATTTATGTGCACGATTCCACACCCCTCCCCCTCACTGCCGGAAAAACTCGAAGAATCACAAACGTATAAGCGGCAGGTTTATTATGAAAAACATATAAACGTTAAAAAAATTGAAAATTAGGAGAATCAATGAATTGTGAACAACTTACTGCCATTGTGTAAATAATATGTAATCATGTAATCCATAAAAAAGTAACTGTAGTCTGATTACGAGTATTTTAAAAAGTAATTTACTCTAATTACAAGTACTTGATTCTTGGAATCTGATTATGTAAACCAGATTACATGCAGTCCGTTACTACCCAGCTCTGGTGGTGTGGGTAGTATTTTTAGCACCTGATTACAATCCCTGCAAAATAATGTTATGATTTATATAGTTTAAAATGCATTATAATGATTATTAATGTTCTTTAAATTGAATGCTTCATATACTAGTATATAACTGAATTTATAGGTTGAGAAATCATGCATTTTATAGCATAGCATACATCTACCCAATTATCCTGCTAGTTTAGCTTATACACCACACATTTGAACTTACCCTACATATAATTGTTAAATGTCCAAATATTACAGTATTATAATAACTTTGTAATATGTTTGTATTATTATTAATGTCATTTTTCGTATTATTATTATTATTAATAGGTCATCTATTAAAATTAATGACGTTTTCAAATTAATGACGTTTGTATGTACTTGACATGACAATTAATTTATTAAAACTGTATTATAGTATTATTATATACTGTACCACATCATTATTATTGTGTGAAATTAATATTAAATTACTTTTACAGAACATAGTGTGATCAGGCTTTACCGCCTGGGTCCTAAAGGAGACCCGATTCCTGGTCGATTTCTCATGACACCGGAGTGCATGCAAGCTAGACCGACAATGGAGGCCAACATAGACGAGAGATTGTGCGAAGAGGTTACAAAGTACCCTCATTTGTACAACTCTTGCATGAAAGAATATCTTTATGGGTTGTAACTCGTGGCAAGAGATTGCTCAAAACTGCGCATGCGTCAAACGCCTGTGTATGCGTATGAGTCAAATGAAGTATACTTTGCAAGGCTGTGTGTTGGTGCACACGTAAAAAAAAAAAACAAGTATACTTTGGGCTTTAGTGTAAATAAAAAAGTCATATTTGGGACATTTTTTCGGAGTGATATCTCATCATGTTTAGAGATTCTTTTCAATAGCATTTATGCAGTAAACGTAAAATTTAGAAAAGGGATTAGCATATGCTACATTACTTTGATTTTGTCTTGTAGACACACACAGACCACAAATATAAATGTTAGAAACATATGAAGCTCAAGGTCAAGAGGAAAAAAATAATAATGTGTCTGATGTTAAGTTCTCATCTGCAGTGTTGTTTTAAGGCTACATCTTACAGTACAGGAAAAATGCACACGTTCGCACACCTTTTGCTTGTGGCATAGCCGTAGACCTTCCTGGGTGAAAAAGAACAATTAGAGGAGAAATGAGGGCAAAATCACTGGGGGAAATGGCTGGTGAAGACTTTATTGATTAGTAAGGACTGCCTGATCTTGCGCTCAGTATAGCAATTATGCTGGTGTCAACAGAGAGCAAAGCTATGAAAGACCTTCACCTCAGCCATCTAGCATCTAAACAGAGCATAATCATACATGTAGAATACATCCATTCTCCATGATGGGTATTTAATGACAGCTGAAATAAAATGATTCTTTGAGTACTGGGACAAAACATGCTAAAGAAAAGAAAACTGAAAAGAAAAAAAAAATTATTAAGGAATTATTTTGGATTAAATTTGCTAAACATATTCATTTAAGTTTTGATGCAGACTCCTTATAATTTAATTCATATTAGACCTAGCTGAAGACAGAATTTGAAACAGATTTTCATAAATATTGGAAAGTTTGGGAAAAAGGAAGGGACAATGAAGTAGCTATTGAATTATGTTCGAGAACAGATGGTTTTAAATAAATGGTACATTTACAAAATGCTAGTTATCATCTCTGATTAATTTCAAAATGGAAATGTTGCCTTTATTGTCACATAATTGCAGATAAGATTGTGGGACATGTTTTGTCCCATGTCTCAATTTTAAGAGTTACCAACAAAACAATCTGAAGGTGAGGGAACCGTTGGATGATTCGGGTGTGTGTTGAAGGGACAAACACAATCTGTTTCCTCCACAAATAGAGATGAATTCAGTTGTGCCTTCTTCCACTCCATCAGCCATGCCTGACCAGGTCTGCCCAGTGTCTCTCTCTCCGAACAGCCATAACCATTAATCCCAGACACCCTATTTATACTGCCTAATTGTGATGAGTATGAATTATCAATTATAGTGAGTACCTAATTGCCCTTCATAAAGTCAGCCTCCCCTGGCTTTAAAGAGGGCTGTTTAAATGTTACTAATAGCTCTCTTCTTTACATGGAGAATATATCTTCATTTTTGAGCTCGCTGAGCGTGAGAGTCGCTCGTAATTTAAAGGGGCAATTGAGGAAAGGCGTGCAGGTGGTTCCAGGGGGACTCGTTAAGATTTAATGAATTATGATGCGACCTTCTGCGAACAATGAGCAATCAATGCAAGCGCTGAGTGACAGAACATCACATCGACTGCGGCCCATAACCTCGAACCGTGTGTAATTCTTTCTTTTACACTCTACATTAGCAGTGCACTAACCCAAGTGTGCATTCACAGAAGACTTTGTGATTATGCTGCAGTCCTAAAGGCATCCTGTCTCTCTGTATAGCATCTGGGGTTACACTTGATCTTAGCCAATGAAGTCTGGCACCTCAGCGTACATTTAGTATGTGCATCTCTAAACACCTGACACAAAACATAGATGTGTGTGCACTTCCAATGTGACAGCAGTCAATAGAAATATACACTGCTCACAGAGTCCTGTCATTTCTACTGACATTGAAGGACCACGGAAGAGATGGCGGAAGGCAGAGGTAAATTCAGGTCTTTAGAAAAAGATTTCCTTTCACCCACCATCACGTAATTAGGGAATTGCATTTTAAGGAAGATCTTTTTATTTGATGGCCATTTTTTTAACATCATATCATTTTATGTTATTTTCAGTCTCAATTCAATTGTGTGGCAATGAAGTCTTTATTCACTATTCTATTCTACCAGTGTCAAACTCTTTTTCCAAACATCACTTGTTTTTAAATTATTTTCTCCATTTGTTTCTCTCATAAACAGAGACCATTTCAGTTCAGCTAGGTTAAGAGTCAAGGTATTTTATTTGTTTAAGGTATTTTATTTTTAACCATAATGTCATTTTATGTCATTTTCCATCAGCCCCAGTTTGGAAATCTATTCTATTCTATTCTATTCTATTCTATTCTATTCTATTCTATTCAGACTCTGTCTCAAACTTTTTTCCATTCGCAAGTTTTTCCAAATGCCACTTGTTTTTATTGACAATTTGAATAAAATTATTTTCTCAATTTTTTTTTTCTTTCATAAACAGAGACTAATTCAATTCACCTTAGGTTAAGATTCATGGTATTTTATTTGTTTTAAGGAATTTTATTTTTACATTTTATTTTCAACCAATATGTCATTTTATGTCATTTTCCACAAGCCCCGGTTTGGAAATCAGATCTCTATTCTATTCTATTCAGACCCGGTGTCAAACTTTTTTCCCATTCACAAGTTTTTCCAAATGTCACTTGTTTTTATTGACAATTTGAATAAAATTATTTTCTCCATTTGTTTCTTTCATAAACAGAGACTAATTCAATTCAATTCAGCTTAGGTTTTAGGTTAAGATTCATGGTATTTTATTTGTTTTATTTATTTAAGGAAATTTATTTTTAACCATAATGTCATTTTATGGCATTTTCCACCAGCACCAGTTTGTAAACCAAAACTCTATTCTATTCTATTCTATTCTATTCTATTCTATTCTATTCTATTCTATTCTATTCTATTCTATTCAGACTCTGTGTCAAACTTTTTTCCATTTGCAAGTTTTTCCAAACGCCACTTGTTTTTATTGACAATTTTAATAAAATTATTTTCTCCATTTGTTTCTTTCATAAACAGAGACTAATTCAATTCACCTTAGGTTTTAGGTTAAGATTCATGGTATTTTTATTTGTTTTATTTATTTAAGGAATTTTATTTTTAACCATAATGTCATTTTATGGCATTTTCCACCAGCACCAGTTTGGAAACCAAATCTCTATTCTATTCTATTCTATTCTATTCTATTCTATTCTATTCTATTCTATCCTATCCTATTCTATTCAGACCCGGTGTCAAACTTTTTTCCATTCACAACTTCCAAATGCCACTTTCTTTCACAAACGGAGACTAATTCAGTTCAGTTTAGGTTAAGATTCAAGGTATTTTATTTGTTTTATTTAAGAAATTTAGTTTTTACATTTTATTTTAACCATAATGTCATGTTATGTCATTTTCCACCAGCCCCGGTTTGAAAATCAAATTTCTATTCTATTCTATTCTATTCTATTCTATTCTATTCTATTCTATTCTATTCTATTCTATTCTATTCTTATATCCAGGAACTATGTAGGGCTTTGTTTCAGCAATATATTATGGCTGGATTTTCTGTAGTTGTCTTTTCTAATGTAAACATGTAAGTCTGTAGAGTGACCTTTACCTCAGGGAAAGAATGTGTGTTTGTAAAAAGGGGGCCACTGTCCATGAATGTGTGACAATGTCCCCTGGTGTAATTGCCCTCTTTTGCTATGATCCAGGCCCTTAACAAATCACCCAGCCACTTTCCACATCTGCTGCATGTCAGCATCTGCCAGACGCGCTCACCCGTCCCGGACGCTGCCAGCAAGCCTTCATTACGCCTGCTGCTGAACAGGTAGAACCGTTTGTGCAATTACCAAACAATGCTACCGACCTTGTGTTCGTCTAGATGTCCTAAAACATCACTCTCATATAATGGCCAAAAGTTTTGCTGTAATGATTTCTGTCCATTGTGTTTTTGACACATATGCACAGTAATTGGTTTCCAGTTCCTTTATGTTCACGTGTTTTATAGGATTCAAAGGCTTTCTTTAAGATAATTGTGAGCACTGTTTAACATGTATTGTGCAATTTATGTTAGATATATTTTTAAAATTCAGCAAATTGAATGCATTTAAATTACATGCAATTAGTGCACTTTTATTGTATTCTGAAATGTAAACTACATTAGATTTGCAGTTTCTGGTGGAAAGAGGCAGCAAAAGAATTGTTAAAGTTTAGATAAGTTCAAGTTTTATGCTTTGGTTCTGTGTGAATGAAATGTCTACATAAGAATCAACGCAGTTGACTAGTCGCAATGTAAAGGCAGCTGTAAATAGTATATGCAATGTTGGTAAGATTAATCACAATTCTGTATGCAAATAGATGTACAAAAGGAGACCAATTGCAAATCTGTATGCAAATACTATGATTCCATCACGTCACTTAGATTTTTATTTATTTTTTTAAATGCTGAAAACTTTAATATCAGATTTACTAAAAGTAGTACAATAATAGTTTACAAAAGCGTAATAGCAATTATGTTTAAATTATGCTTTTGCGCGAACAAAGCACTCACATGCTTCATAAAATTTAGGTTAAACCACTGGAGTCACATGGATTACTTCAATGTCGTACCTTTCTGGGCCTTGAATGTGTAAGTTGCGTTGGATCTCTATGGAGGGACCGAAACCTCTCAGATTTCATTAAAAGTATCTTCATTTGTGTTCCGAAGATGAATGAAGGTCTTACAGGTTTGGAACAACATGAGGGTGAGTAATTAATGACAGAATTTTCATTTTTGGGTAAACTAACCCTTTAAGGCTAAAATGATCAACAAAACTAAATTTTTATGGAAATTCTGTTAGTGGTTCGGGATAAATTAACTGTAGAAATTTACCTGAACAGAACGTTTGAGGGAATATCAAAGCAATGCTGCTTTTAAAGCACTGTAAAGGTGCATCACTTTTCAGAGACAGATAAGTTAAACTCTTTACACCCCTCATAAGATTTTTAAAGTCTCTTCTCCCCATTTAAAGAGGTGAATCCACATGCTTTTAGTGCTCTGAAGTTGTAATCTTCAAAAGAGTGACATTTCAGCAGTTTCCCATTCTATTGTCCATCTGCACTCTGGATAGGATAAAGGGATGAAGTCAAACAAAGAGTGCATGCCCATCCGTAAACAGAGCTCCACCTCAAGACGAGACTACATGAATGATTCGATGTTTAGCAGACCTTCCTGGTGCTCTGATGAGTTTATGGGTCAGGAGGGGGGGATGCTGGAACAGTGGGACGGTTTGTCCGTAAGTGTGCCCCTCTCCCCAAGTAGTGCACCCAAAGTTTTCCTCTTGGCCCCAGCAGCTGCTGTCCTCAATTTCTCCACCTTACCTCTTGTGTGTTCTTTATCTCCAGTACCTGAGTCAATGTTGTGCCCCCTGGGCCACACTTTTGTGCTTTGGTGCTGTGTAAACAGATGTTCACAGTGTCAGGCCTACAGAGAGGAAGTTGTAAACTTGCAGGAAAGACTTCAGCCTCCATTCTTATGGAGCTCTCTCAGTGCAAGCCACTGGGCTTAGACATGCTAATGCAAGCAAACAGTCCCTGTTCGGACAGTGATCGTCTGATGTTTGACCATGTTACAACCACAAAATATACACTGCAGGCTGCCAGCAAACAAGCCGAAATGCAACTGAATGGCAGCACAGGGGAGGTGGAGTCACTCTGTTTCATAAAAGGAGAGGAATAAACATCTGTGATCTGAGGTTTGGATATGGTGCATGTGTGTGTGGCATTCTGCAAATGCACTTGTCTTTTTGATCTACAGTGAGTATTTGCACACTTAAAGTTGCTTAAAAATGTTTCCTTTAAAATAAATGAAATGTGGGTTGATATTTTGTTATCTAATAAATGACATTCATACATTTTTAAGGGTTAGTTCAACCAAAATTGAAAATTCTGTCATTTACTCGCCTTCACATTTTTCAAAATTGTATTTCTTCTGTGGAACACAAAAGTAGATATTTTGAACAATGTTGTGGTCCAAACAAGATTGAACTCCATTTACTTTCATTTTTGAACAAATATCTTCTTTTGATGGCCCCTGAAAGGCTGTATGGCTGTTTAAGCTTTTCTGTCTTGCGAAATGAGTCGGTATAGCTTTATTTTTATGTATGTATTTTGGGGAACAGAATAAGAGAAGTAAATCACTAGCAACAACAGTGGCGCCTCATTTATCAGTGCCGGACACACGTTTATTGATCTATCCCAAGCTTTGGCAGATTGATGCCACGTAGTGAATGTGAAGATACTGCACGGCTTAAGCTATTGACTCCATGAAATAAGCCAACACACTGTATACTGACCACATATAGGCTAATACATAATTTATTTTCCAGAAAAAGTCTTTGACAGCAATATTGGCAGTTTTATTGAGGGGTGCAATGATAACATTTCTCATTTTGTTACTGAAACTGTTACTTTTTAAATAATTTTTGACAGAAATCACAACACAAATCTCTGATAAATACATTTAAGTATTATATTGCTCAGTCAAAAACCTTATACTGTGTAAAAATGTTCCTGTAAGGGTTCTTTGCTAAACATACAGTGCAAACGAACACTGAAGAGTGGTTATAAGGTTTAGATGCAACAGTTTCTTGAATTATGCCACTTGTCAGCCTGGGAACTTGTCTATATTATATTGATTGTAATGAGCGCAGGTTTAAGTACCGACTGCTCTCAGCCAATCGAAAGGGACCCTGTTAAACGCTCGTGTTCACGCGTCTCCTCTAATGGACCTGTTAAAGAGCTCAAGCACACCTTCATCCACTGACATCTGACCGAAGCGCCTCCGATCCGACGAGAAGCTGCATCCACTTTATGTGCTTGCTTAGTAACAGAATACAGAAATAAGATATCAGAAATACTACTGGAATTTGCAAAATGCTTGAATATCAGGAGTCCGGAATGAAAACAACATCAGGTCATCGGATTTCCTTTTCGATTATTGACATACTGGATCCCAAAAAGTTCACAAGGAAAAGGACAGCAGAGAAAGAACGGACATCATCTTCAGAAAACACAGAATTTGGAAGTTTGGAGGAACAGCGGAACGGGAAAGTCAGTCCTGGGCACGGAGGATCGCTTTCCATCTGCAATATAGGTGAGGAAATTAATAATAACAAAACCAGAGTGCGAATTATGTGGTGACTTTCAAGGGGGTTAACTTTTGAAATAATTTCTTTCAGTAGCATTTTTTGGGCCGCAATTGATTGAGCTTCATCTTGCATTTTAAACAATACACTAGTATATGGTGTGTAACAATGTAACGTAATTATGTTACAAATAATGCTTATATGCTACGTGATACAGGCAGAGATCGAGCAGCTGTTACTATGGTTACCTTCTGACGATCTCGAGTTGTGCGCGCGAATGTATAGATTTAGCTGGCTAACTTAAATCCAACTTTTGTAGTTACCGAAAAATTGTTCTGAAACGCTATTGGAACGTAACTTATATATACTTAGTGTACATTTTAAAATAGCCAAATAGGCTATTTTTGAGATAGGCTATTTTTGTCTTTTGGGGTTACACCAGAGGTGCCATATCCTCCATAATAATTATGAAAAACAAAACAAACAAGCAAAAAAACACTAAATTCTTACTGTTTTGTAAAATAGGCCCACGTCTAGATTTGTGTGAATTATTTTCACATAGGCTTAATAGTAAAAGAAACAATGTTTTTCACTGTAGATCTCCTCCAAACAGATCTTTTGTGTAATGTATCATGGTAGAATTTGACCTTCCCCTCATTTCCAAGACCGCGTTTTCTTTAAGCAGCCGCAGCTGAGTAAGTGATTGCCATTGGGACAGTCAGGGCAGATAATTGTTTAAATCGTCCCATTGAGGATGCCTGCGCTCACTTTGATCGATATCCCATTACTGGATGCTGCATATCTCCCTCCAGCAGCTTGCGGCTCCAAACTTCAAACCCCTGCCATGTCTGATCCCAAATATCGTTCGATTAAAACTTCCCTTTAAATAGATGACATTTATCGATCTGCCGACAAATATGAAACTCCATTAGCGCGTCATGGCTGGATGGCAGAGCTGGATTTAACTAGGGTTTCTTTCCGCAACATGACATTTGAGGCGATTTGTGATTTAGAAATTGTTGAGGGATTATGGCCCATTCCACGCCAGTCTTTCCCTGAAATCAACACACAGTTACAACCTCCCCTACAGGACTTTTAGTAGCTAGCGCTCCTCACGTTACCCATTACCCAAGACTTTCTTCAGCTCATCACTGGATAAGATTTATTTTGAAAGCAAATTTCTTATCTTTACTGTTGTTTTCTTTCTTTTTTAGGGCCTATTATAAATTGTTACTGTACTTTTTGATTGCGAAACACTGCATTCGAAAGCTACGCCTATTATATAGCCTATATCAGTTGAATTTTTATGAATTCTATATTGTGTAGGATAATTAAAGGCCCTATTAGGTTAATGAACTACATTACTTGAAGAATTGGACATTCTTATTATGCCTATTATTAATTCAAAACAATAAATAATAGGCCTAAACAAAAAAGCTTTAAAGGATTAGTTCACTTTCAAATGAAAATTAGCCCAAGCTTTACTCACTCTCAAGCCATCCTAGGTGTATATGACTTTCTTCTTTCTGATGAACACAATCTGAGATATAATAATAAATATCCTGACGCATCCGAGCTTTATAATGGCAGTGAGCAATACCAACGAGTAGGAGCTGAAGAAAGTGCTTCGATCCACATCCATCCATCATAAACATATTCCACACGGCTCCGGGGGTTAATAAAGGCCTTCTGAAGTGAAGTGATGTGTTTGTGTAAAAAACAAAATCCATATTTAACAAGTTATGAAGTAAAATATCTAGCTAGACCACCTTCCGTATTCAACGTAAGAAGAAAGTGTAAACTGGCTTCGCGTCAGTTATGCTTTTTCCATAAGTTGAATAGGGAAGGTGTAGGACATTGAACTGTGAGAGTTTTACACTTTCTTACAGAAGGCGGTCTGGCGGAAGCTAGATATTTTACTTCATAACTTGTTAAATATGGATATTTTTTTTTACGCAAACGCATCGCTTCACTTCAGAAGGACTTTATTAACCCCCCGGAGCCGTGTGGAATACGTATGTGTCAGGATATTTATTAATTTATCTCCGATTGTGTCATCAGAAAGAAGAAAGTCATATACACTGATGGCTTGAGGGTGAGTAAAGCCTGGGGTAATTTTCATTTGAAAGTGAACTAGTCCTTTAACGATAGCCTACAATTATTTTATCCATAGGCCTATGCATTTTCACCTATACAGGTGCTGTATAGAGCACCTCGGATTTATAATTTTTACTCTAAATAATAGGTAATTAATGCTGGTCACCAAACAGAACACTATCAATACCTGGCAACCAGCCAGAACACCCTAGCAACACCCTGTGTCTATCCGTCTAACTTTAAGGCCTGTAATCAATTTCAAGCTTTTAAAACGGATTTAAACTTTCAGAAACGGCAAGCTATATCCTAAGGTCAAATGTGTTAATTTGTTGATTGATAATAGGCTACTAAAAATAGGCATAAAAGATAAATTCATTTTCACTAATTATCAGGGGTTCTTTTTCGTTTTTACTAAAATGTAATACAATTTACTAGGCTACTAAAATATACCAGACACTTGACATATCGATTTTTACTGACAGGAGATCAATCTGCAGATGACCATCAAAGTTGCGTCAGACTGCATCCTCCTGATCCCGATGTTGACTTAGACTCATCAACCTCGCTCAGAAGCTTAAGATCGGGCTTTTCTCCTTGTGAAGATCCGGATGAAGCAGCTGAAGAGAGAATCACTCCAGCGCCGGATGATGTGTTGCGTCAGCGGCGGCGTCGGTCAGATCACAGCTGCGCGAAGCCGCGGCGCGCCAGAACCGCGTTCACCTACGAACAGCTGGTGGCTTTGGAGAACAAATTCCGCACCACACGTTATTTATCCGTATGCGAGCGACTAAATCTGGCGTTGTCCCTGAGCCTGACCGAAACCCAAGTCAAGATTTGGTTCCAGAACCGAAGAACCAAGTGGAAAAAGCAGAACCCTGGTGCCGAGAGTTCCCTGCAACCCGGCACGAACTCTCTGCCAAACATCAGCTCGACCTGTGGGTCCACATCTGCCCTCCACCAGACATTTAGCACCGGGAACATGATCTTTCATTCCGGCCCGGTGCACCTGGCATCTTCCGGTGGGCTCTTGCATCCGTTTTTGCCTGATGGCTTTCTTCAGCCAGCATTCTTCCCTCCACACTTATGAAGTCTAAAAGAAGGAAAGATAGACTACGTGTAAATGTGAATTTATAAAGTGGATTACTTGTTCAATGTTCCTCAGCAGGATGGTATTGTTCTTGGCTTGATGGAGCCTAATAAATAATTAGGCCTCAAATGAATAGATAGGCTTTTCTCTGACAGCTGTGAGCAGAAATATAGTTGAGATGGATCAAATCTTTGGTCTCAAGAATGATAAATCTGAAAGATATCCTCTCACAAATGCAGTTGTATATATGTGTATCCTCCTTTTGTATATATTGTTGGTGTCAGAAGTTTGATATTGCTGTGGAACGATTGCAGCAAATTCTTTAAAGAACTTTAAATTAAAGACATTGATGTTCATTACAATGTAGAAACATGCTAATGGGGTCATCAGTAACAATAAAATATGAATGTTATTCTTTTTTTTTTGTATCATTCAGATATAGACAAAGGGCAAAAGTGTATTGATCACTCTGAATATCTGTAATAGATCATTTATTTTGTCTACATATCCTGGAGGCCCACCAACACTGCACATTTTGCATGTTTCCTCAATCAAACACACCTGATTAAGGTTATCAGCTCATTAGTAGTGACTCAAAGATCTAAAATGGGTGTGTCAGATAAAGGAGACATGCAAAATGTGCCTCCAGGAATGTGGTTGGGAACCACTGGTCTACACGAATGCATAATACCCAGATAGGTTACATTGTCTATTCTCTTCATAAACGCTAGGTGGCGTCACCTGCAAACTTATAAAAGAGATTGAGTGTTCATTATTTGAGACATTTATGAAATCGTTTGCAGGTGCATAAAACAAAAACATAAAGAGCTAGACATGTATTAAATAAAATATATAAAATATGTATGTACCCCCGGAGATCTACATTTGATAAGTAATTTGAAGTATGCAAACAAAGCACACTGACTATGTTCAGAATAGCATATGTATTATTCTTAATTGCTGCAGTATTTAGTTTGTATTTGTGTTGAAAATGAATAGTGTGTGTATTGTGCACATTTTTTTTTCCGTCTAGATCAATGGAGCAGCATGGATAACAGCTTTAAAGTGTACGAGATCAAGAGGGCCTGGGAAATATTGATCTGAGTGGCACTGCAGGCAACTACATTACACAATACTATAACACAATTCGACCACTAGAGGCCAGTACTGAATCAGATGTCATTAGATTGACGTGACAGCTGATTTCGAATGAATTTCATTTAGGACTCTGCTGAATGGTCCCAGACTTAAACACTTGCAATTACAGTTTTTTCCTCCATCGTCTTAACATTCTCTAAACTGTTCGCCGTCAGTTGTCTGTGTATCACACGGAGCCTTTTAGATACAGATTTCAAAAGTAGGAAAAATGTATTGGGAAAAGTCAATAGTACACAAAAAGAAGAACATTTTGTATTTATATAGTACTTTTTTTTTTTTTTGTAGAAACATCACATGTAAACTGAAAATTCACAGTTGCTTGTTCATTCTTACACAATATATTATGTCTTTCCCTAACACAACCACACATTTTATATCTTCATATTGCTCTTCCACTACTAAGAACTGTGAACTTTCCCTTTACCTGTAACACATTTCTACAAAAATAAATGTAATGTATAAATACAAATATATTTATACAGTACTGCTGTAGCTTCTGCTGTTTAGGGTTGTGACGTTCCTCCATGTCAACAGTGGTAGAGATTGTGCAAGGAAAACCCTACATATATGCTTCCAAACTTGAGATTGTGATTCCTATTTCATTACAATGGCAGGCCATTTTCCAAATTAGCAGACATTACAAACATCCCCTGTCAGATGTTAATGGAATATACATGCATGTCTGACAGATTTTGATAACTCAGTGGATCATTTTGCATGTGATGCAAAGGAATGTTCAGAGGTTGTGAAGAGTTTGACAGTTTCACTGAGAA
Organism: Anabarilius grahami; assembly: GCA_003731715.1. Classification (NCBI taxonomy): domain Eukaryota; kingdom Metazoa; phylum Chordata; class Actinopteri; order Cypriniformes; family Xenocyprididae; genus Anabarilius; species Anabarilius grahami. The sequence goes on along the minus strand of RJVU01065935.1, from coordinate 1,697,217 downwards.
TCAACTCATCCGTTTTGATCATCAAGCCATTTGCGTTTAGTTATTGTGCAAATTGTAATGGTGACAACTTGCTCTTTTGCACACATGTAATTTGCTTAAATCAATAAGAAATTATATTCTGATGTGAAACTAATGGTTGAGAGATCTGAACTTATTGTTTTGAGAGAAAAAAAAACTCATTCGAGAATTGAGCCAAAGTGTTTACAGAAAAACTGTAAGATAAAATTATTCGATGGTTAATGTAAGTTCGGACCAAACTTTTAAAGTTTTTGAATTTTATGAAAATTCCTTCAGTTCGCCCTTCAAATCATGTGTTTTCTCAGCAGAGATGAGATAACTGTGACCAGACGTTGGAAGTGATTGTTGCGTGCACTACAACTTGTTTTCCAAGTTCATGTTTTTTTTTTCTGAGTGATATCATGTGGGTTGTGTGTGTGTGTGTAGGAGTGAAGTAGGAGCTGAATCCAGCCCTTATGGCCTGTGTGTTTCCCTGGCTGAATGACATTCTGTATTGTCCTGGCTCTTGTTTCATCAGCCTGTTCTCCAATCTGGAACCCAGTAGATTCTCACCACCTCCTGAGATTTCATGAAATAGTCCATAACTTCAGTTATTTTGCATTCTTTTACAATTACGTGGTACATGGCTTAAAAATTATTTTTAAGTGATGAACCAGAACAAAGTTTGTGGACACATTGTGGATAGTGTTGATTTGTTGATATTGTTTTACTTTAGAAGTTAAGGCAAAATTGTCAAGTCAAGTCACCTTTATTTTTATAGCACTTTATACCGCACAGATTGTTTCAAAGCAGCTTTACAGTGATAATCAGGAAAATAATGATTCATTGATGCAAACAGAGTTCAATTCGACTGTAAAGCAGCTTTAAAAAGAAGTGTCATTGTTCAGATGAAGTCAGTTCAGTGTTGATTCAGTTCCGTTAAAGATCATCAATTATTAAATTAGTTCAATACATTTATAAAGCAGCTCTGCAGAAAAACAGTAATGTCATCATCCACCTCAGTTCAGTTCTCATCTGATAGTGTCAGTTCAGTCAGATCAATAATATTGTTGAATATTAAGTGTCCCCAACTAAGCTAGCCAGAGGCGACAGTGGCAAGGAACCCAAACTCCATTAGTGACAGAATGTGAAAAAAAAACTTGGGAGAAATCAAGCTCAGTCAGGGGGCCAGGCCTCCTCTGGCCAACAAACAAACATGGTGTTATTATACGCTGCATTAAAAGTCTGAAAACAATTGGTATCATTCAAAATATTTCGTCCAGTTCCTTCTGCTTGAAGATTGAATTCATCACGCCGGTTTGGAGATGAAGCTGGCCGCGTGGTTCTCATGGTCTTTGCTGATTCGGCCGATGGCTGTGATGAGGCTTCACAGGGGATTGTCTAGTTGACATGGTCTCTGCTGACATTCAAGGCTGCATTGTGGTTGTGTCTAGGGACAGGTTCACCATCTGATCTGGATATGGACCGGATCCAGCTGACACGAAATAAGGATGAGTCAGACAGACTATTATTAGTGTATGCCATTCTTCTTACGATGTAACAAGTACAAGTAAGTGTTCCCAGTTCCGGTTGACCCACTTTATGCAGCCTAACAATCCTTTAGCGGATTTGAATTTATAGAAATGTAATAGTGTGTTATGTGTATGCTAGGTTAAAGATATGTGTTTTTAATCTAGGTTTGAAACGCTAAGAAGATTGTTCCAGAGTTTGGACGCTAAAGAGGAAAAGGATCTACCACTTGCAGTCGATTTTGATTGTGATACTCCTGAAGTTTTATCATAAAAGTGGTGAGATGCCCAACTAAACCTTCTAATGCAAATTTGAATATTTATATAATAATAATCTGGTCCTGACTGATTTATCAGTAGATGTTGTGCTTTATCAGAAGGTCAAGGTTTGGCTGATTAGCTGGTAGAGGCTGTGTGTTTTTGAAAGAAGTTTATGATGCTATAAATTACAGTAAAATCAGTAATATTGTGAAATATTATTATAAAATAACTTTTCGATTTTAATATATTAAAACATTTTAAGAATGATTTCTGAAGGATCATGTGACAATGTATTCAAATATATAATAATATTTAACAATATTACTGTTATAACTGTATTTCTGATTAAATAAATGCAGCTTTTTAAAATGGTAAAATTGTAATTATTCCAAACTTTTGACAAGTCGAATATAGATTGATCAGTCACATGACTGGCAGCTGAACTCCACTGAGATGAATGAGGATGCTAACGGATATTTCTTTCTCTCTGCATATATATTAAAGGTACAATATGTATTTTTTCCGCCACTAGGGGTTGCTAAATTCTTCAAAACAGAAACATTGATGACGCAGTGAATGAGCGTGGAATCATGGAACTTGCCGTCATGCTGATGGATCTAATAATGTTTATGGGGAAATAATGTTTATGGCAAGTTAATGCATGTTTTTTAACATGACTGTGGTCTCACATTACACTATCATACTAAACTGCATTTGAGTGTGTTTTTAATGTTATTCTATGTATTAGTTTGTTGGCTGTATGAGACTAACAGTAAGCTAGAACAACATTAGAATATCATACTGATGATATTCTAACATTTCATCATGTCGAGCTATAAAACATTGATTAGTCTTATGTAGCCTATACAATTGCTTACCTGTCTAATAACGTGCATGAGCAGTGTCTCTGTTAATTCGAAGTTTGTCGCAAGGCTCTCGCCAACACGGAAACGCCATGCCATATTGATCCTCGTTTTATTTCTGCTTTTGTCTCAAAGTTTGCTTGCCATGGTTCATAATGTTTGAATGAAACAACAACAGCGTGCCACTAGACGTTACAAAGCTGTCCGCATCTGTTGCCATGGTTACTAAGCAGTACAAGGAAACCAGGGATAACGCAGATATTACGTCATTAACAGGCGACAAGTGACATGGGAGGGATGGGCACTATTTAAAATTGACTTTTTGAATTTCTCTGAATTTACAAATTCTTGGAAACATTTAGGAAAATGTAAGTACACAATTGAACGAAATATATAATGCTGTGCAAGTGGTTTTGTGATATTTTAATATAAAAATCTTACATATTGTGCCTTTAATTGGATGCTTAAAAGTATATGGAAAGTTTTGTAAACTGTTTGATAACAGTCATTATTTTTTGCATTTCTATTTAGTTACTATAGGATAGTGGTACCAAATTATACACTTTAAGAAATAGAGCTTGAGTGACCGAATGGAATTCAAGCGTAGTTCGGGCAGACCACTGATCGCTAACTATATCAGCTGACGCTCAGCTGATCAATTACTCCACATACTCTAATCAACAACTGTATTTAAGCCCATTCAAATGCATGCTCTTCAGTCTGTTGAACAGACATTTGCACCCACCTCCACCCCTTCACCTCCTAGCACCTCATTATACAGCATTTGGATTTCTTCTTAGAACTATTATGACTGAATTACTTGTTAATCTTTTTGTAATTGTTGTATTTCTTCTGCATATGTGTATGGCTAAGAAATATTTGGTTATTGTCAGGCTGGGGGATTTATACCTCAAGGATGTACAGTGCACAGCATAAATGAGTACACCCCCTCTGAAACTTCTGAAAGTCAGCAATTACTCAGTTACTTAGAAGACATGTTAGGGTTCTTTAGAGCTATAATGTTCCAGCAAGTCTGCTTAATCAATTACCAAAGAAGCTTGTCAAAATTATTCAGGAAAATAAGATTTTCTTATCAAGGTGATACAAACTTGTGTAGCAAAAATGAGTACACCCTCCTAAAAGTTACTAAATAAAACGAAATAAAACATTTCTGGTGTAAGTTTAAGGTAATGTTTAATTTGGTATGTTGAACCAAAACATTTAAAGAGAAGTAATTTCTTGACAATTAAAAGTGTTATATAGCCCACTGAATCATTCTCAGACTTAATGCTGACAACAATGGAACCAATTGGGAGAGAACTGTCAGGAGACTTATTTCTTAGCACAAAAGAGGACAGTGGTACAAGAGGATTACCAAATCATTGTTTTAAGTGTGAAAATATAACTAACATATTAGTAAAAAATTAGTATAAGTAAAACAGAAATTCAAAAACAATGGACTTGTGACAAGGCCCCTGAAATAATCAGGCCTTCATTTTAAGCTTTCATTTAGTGATGAGAGATTTTTTTGCTAGACAAAGAGCAGGAGAAATACCAAGCGAGTGTCTCAGAGCCAGCAAAAGCTATGAAAAGAGTGACTATTTATCTCACAGAGTAAGTTGCAGCCTGCAGAAATGACATGCATGGTTGTTGTTCTCACTGGAACTACCTACTGTAGCCAAAGCACAATAAAGTCAGTTAGCCATTTCCAAAGCCCATATTTACAAAATATAAATTCTGGGAATCAATACTCTGGTCTCATGAGACCAAATCAATCATTTTGGATCTAACAGCATCCAAACAGTTATGGTGTTGCTAGAGGAGGAGTACAGTGAGAAGTGCCTGGTTCCCACAGTAAAGTTCAGTGGTAGTAAAGCTCTTATATAGGGATGTATGAGTGCTGAAGGTGTGAGGGAGTTGTGCTTTATCAATGCTGTCATGAATTCCCACACCACTGTGTAATTTAGTACACAAACTTGAAACAGAAGATGTTACCCTTTCCTCATTCCCTGCATTTTTTCAACATGACAATGAGGATTTGCATTCTCCCAAGGTGAAAAACCTTCTGTGGACATGTATTGCACTCAATCTTAACACTCTTGAGCACCTGTGGGGGATTCTGTAGAGACGAGTTGAGCAACACTAAAGATCAGGGCATTTAAGGAGCTCATCATCCAGGAGTTAAACAGGACAGATGTGACAATTTGTCATGAACTTGTACACTCCAAGAAGGGTCAGAGCAGTATATTCAAAATTATGGAGGGCATACTAAGTGCTAGAATATTATACATTTGTTGAATTAAATCTAGGGTGTACTCATTTCTGCAATCTTTAATTTAAACAAAATTGGCTGATTTACTTATTTTATGGCTATTAATGACATATATTTCTCAGTTTTTATTATGTATATGTTTAATACATTTTAGTTTTGCCAATTTAGTGATCATAAAGAAAATACATCTTTTGTATTTGTTCAGAGGGGGTGTACTCATTTATGCAGTGCACTGTATCTTAAACTGTCTGGCAGCTGAGCCCCTTGAAGCCTAAGCCTTTCGCCAAATACAAGAATTGTCAATAAATGTATTATTCTCAAAATTGGTCCTGAATGAACAAGTGTATTCGCTTGAGAGTGTGTGAGTATATAGTGAATACTGCAAGCAGTGTGTGAGAGAGATGGTGCGGTGGGAGATTTACAGTGTGCTCTATTTTGGGGCAGCTGGGAAAACAGTGAAGTGTTTTGGTCAAGGAATAGCTCATGAGTGTATGCCAAGGGCTTCTCTGGTCACCCTGTTCCTCTCCCATTGTTTCATGGAATGCTGGGATATGTGTGGCCTAATGTGGGGCAGTTCAATCATGCACAAAATTCTGAAGCAACGCCTTCCGATAGCTGTTTCCCTAAAATGTGAGTTCTGGGTGTGCAGTACATTCCATTTGTGGCCATCTTTAAACACAAGGAGGACTACTTTATGTGGAGGCTCTTACACAAACATGTGCAGACCGAGATGAGACCCAGACTCTCAGGAGGAGCTTGGCGCTTTTTGTTTTGTCTGAAGAGATCTTTGCACATTAAATCACACTTTTATTTTGGTCTTCTGTCCTAGGGCAACGTTTACTCTCATGTCTGACTTGCACATCTAGTGCTCTTCTTTCTCATTGTGAAGGACCACACTGTCTGCCACAGCGGGGAACAGTAAGAGGACCATTAAACTCAAAATATGAAAGCCTTCCTTTATGTGTTTCTCTTCTGATATTAGCTTCTGTCTTCCTTTTCATTCAGTAATAACTCAAGCAGTGTGTTTTTTTTTTTCTTTCCGATTGTTGCTTTTCAGATTGTATGATGTGACCACAGTAGCATCTTGCATAAAAGCCAAGGCAAACTACACTATTGTTAAGCTTGGTGGTGTAACGGATGTAGGCCGGTAAGAGCTGTGCGTGTAAACCTCACTCCCCTGATCTCAAGAGGCACTAGTGACTGAAACTAGAGACTGTGGTCTTTAGCCTCCTTGCTAGAGCGCCCGACACCCATGCCGGCAGACTCGGTTTCGAGTCCTGCTTAGAGCAGGCAGTTCAAACTGGAGGGTTTGCATTGGTGCCGTGACCTGGATGGGAGTGAGGTTTAGGGGGTGAGTGTAATGGACGTAGGTCGATAAGACCTGTGCGTGTAATCCTCACTTCCCTGATCTCAAGAGGCGCTCTGGCGACTGCAGTGTTTAGCATCCTTGTTAGAGCGCCCGACTCCCATGCCAGCAGACCCGGGTTCGAGTCCCGCTTAGAGTGGGCGGTTCGAACAGGAGAACACGAAGAACACCAGAATTCAGTCAAAGGCCCTATTTACACTAGTGCGTTTTCGTTTTAAAACGCATAACTTTTGCTACGGTTACGCCTGTCATTTACACTACTCTGGCTTCTTCGACCCTCGAAAACAGAGACTTTCGAAAATGCTGCAGATACCATTTTAGTTTGAAAGCGCTGGGGTTGCGTTTCAGTGTAAATGGACCAAAATGGAGACTTTTAAAAAGAATGGTGTGGCCTCATTACACTACTGGAACACGACAATAACAGATCAGAGCTGCGTTTCCCAAAAACATTGTAAACCTAAATTGAACAAAGAGACAGTTGGTGGCTATGCGATCAACTTAGGCTTACAATGCTTTTAAGAAATGCAGCCCAGAGCCGTATCTCTCAACAGCTCTGTAACATACCAGCCTCAACGATCGTGTAAACAATAACATGGAGATGTATCTGCATGCTTTGCTTATATTGTGGTCCATTTTAGTATTTTTTTAATACTGCAGCTACCTACACGCAAGAGGCAACTGTTTACACATGTATGCACATGCCCAGTGTGCATGAACGGTCATGTGGCATGCGTTTTTGGTCATGTAGTGGAGATGGAGATAGTTTCTAAAAACGAAGTGGAAACGCCAGTATACACGAGGATCATTTTCATTTTAAAATGCCATTTTAAAATGAAAACGCACTAGTGTAAACAGGGCCTAAATTGTCTTCATTCCAACATCAGAAATGTGTAGGAGAATTTATACACAATGAGAGTTAACAATGGAACTAAAATGGCGACAGGTAAATCTAATCATTAACTCACGAGTAACCAAGGAAACTGATAAGGAAAAAGAACATATACAGGAAACCAAACACATGAACAAAAAACACAATAAAACTAAACATAACTCTGACAGCTACATCAACTGTATTTTGACAGAATTTGCGATTATTCGTCTTAGTTAAGACATTTACTGTTCTGACATCCTAAAATACATGCAAAATTGAAATGATCCAGGGAAAATGCAGTATAAGTCTAAGGGGTAATTGCACTGGAATAAATGTTGAATACTAGAAAGATGTGATGTAACGAAGAATTATATACATGGAGCAAAATCTACTCACAGGACTTATTGTAGCAGACTACTCATTCTTCCGAGCAAACTTGAGGTAATTTTTATTTGCTAGATCATAATGTGAAAGGAATGCTAAATAACAAGATATCTATACTCTAATGCAACATTTTTAGGTTATTAGCTTAAAAAATGTGGTTCATGTGAGCAAATATGATATATTATTAGTCTGTTACAGGAGCAGCCCGTGACCCAAAATATCTGACACTATCAGAAATTTGTTGCAGGCTAAGATTCATCATATTAATGCAATTATTCGCCGTCGGCGAGCATGGCTCACTAAAGAGGGCTGATTCTTCCCCTACGATGAAAGAAACACTCTAGGATCCTTCACATTGATGAGGCCTCTTCTCTTGATATCTTATGAATTGCCTTCCGTAAATTAACTTTGTACGAGATTAACTGATCCTGCACAAGATATCTTTGTAATAAATTCTTCTTCTTCATGTGCCCCAATGCAGCTCTTGCTGTTGTGTGCTGATGCTTCTCTAAACGAACCCTGATTGAAAATCTCTTACTGTTGGGAATCACACTGAGAGTCAAATCGCTTGATTGTGCCCGTGTCTTGTTACTCAACACGACACTGCTGAGAGAGAATGGAAGGCAAATGAACTGCACATTTGTTTCAATACAGGTAAGTATAATGTCCACCTCTTTCTAGTAATTAATATTCAATATTTCACTTGTAATTAACAGGAAAATGTATTACATTTTGCAGTAAATATAACCCATGCTTGTCCATGTCACACTGCTAGGGTGTTCTGGGTGGTTGCTTACTGGTTAAAGTCAAGAGGGTTCATCCACAACAAGTCTATGATATTCCAATCTCTAGGATACTACTTGAGTCCCTTCTTCAGTGCAAGTTATAGAGATTTTAACACCCATTTTAAAAGGATAGTTCACCCAAAAATGAAAATTCTGTCATTATTTACTCACCCTCAAGTTGTTCCAAACCTGTATGAATTTCTTTGTTCTGCTGAACACAAAAGAAGATATTTTGAAGAATATGGGTAACTAAAGAGATGATGTTAGAGTTATGGAAAACAAATACTATGGAAGTCAATGAGGTCCATCAACTGTTTGGTAACTGACATTCTTCAAAATATTTTCTTTTGTGTTCAGCAGAAGAAAGAAATTCATACAGGTTTGGAACAACTTGAGGGTCAGTGAAAGATGACAGAATTTTCATTTTTGGGTGAACTTTAATGGCTATGAGGCGAATATTGTTAAAAAAGTAATTGCACACCTCAACAAGCTGCACAATTTGAGGCATCATTCATGTCTGTAGCACAAATTATGTTTTACAAGTTACTATATGTGTCTAGAACAACTAATGAGGGTTTCACAGTGTTCCTAAGAAAGGCCGAATGTGGGAAGGATTTATGGAATGGGTATTAATTTATCTGTGTTTATTGCTCTATCAATCAAATCTCTTAGTCAACACGTTGCATTATCTACCGGATAACACTGAGATCAACATGTTTTCATGGACCTCATTGCGTATTAGACTCCAGAGGAACCACAAAATGAACTGTTCTTATTCTCAGGTACATTTTAGTTTGCAGCACTTTAACATTTGGTCCTTTACTTGATGTTTAGTGGGCATAGTCCTTCTGCCCTGCAAGCATTGGATGTTGTTGCAAAGTTCTGCCAGCAGGGTCTCCATTGAGAGTTTGTTCCATTTAGTGTATGGTGTCCTGCAGTGTGTCATGCTACACTTCATCCAGAACTTTTATTTTATAATTCTTTTAATGATCATGCATGCAGTTTGGGACCTCATATTAATTGAGAGATCTTACCATACAAATTAACTGCAAAACAGCTAAAAGGACATTGAAAATTGTGAAATATACAATTTATCGGTGTCTGTTATTCTACAGAAAATAATTTTTGTTTTCTTCATTTCATCAATATATAACTTGCTTTGCTCTGAAACAACTTTCTTTTTCAGTGACTGTCATAGTGGATAAAATCAAGTCCCATCCTACAAATTTTTTTTTGTTGAATATCCTGATTACACCTAAATACATTTATTTTATTTTATTTATATATTTATTTTTGTCATCGATGAATAAATCAACAAACTGATCAAATTAATCCACTAATTTCAGTACCTTAACATTTTGTACTTCTTTCATGGTTTTCTTTTCCCCATCATTTCTTTAATCTCTTCCTAGTCATCTGTGTTTTTCCCTCTCTATTTCTCTCAGCATGTTTAACAGGTGATGACCGCCTGGAATGTGTTACCGGAAGCGGCAGTAGATCTTGAGTCTGTACTAGATGAAACTCAGCAGTGGTCAGAGGTCAGAGGGCCCTCCTGAGCACTAAAACACCTGAGGCACAGCTCTTCTGTCAGAGACGTGGACCAGAGCGCATTTACTCAGGGTCAGCATTGCAGTGAGCAGCAGAGCAGTAGGACTCAATTGCGTTTGAAAAACCATTTCCTTCACATGACATAACAGAGCTATACTGGGCATGTTGGAACTGTTTGGAAATAGGTTTGTTGTCTTGTGTCTATGCCATGTGGGCTTGATTTTCAGAGATGACTGTTAGGGTGAGTCAAAGTTTAAGCCTTGTTTTAACAGGGCAGTGATTTATGGAAGCCCCTGTAGCAGTCTACATCTATCTTTAGGAAGCTGGACATTTACGAGGACAATTCTGTTTGAGGGAATCAGGTTTTTTTTTGGTGGGACAGCTGACCGCAGCTGACCTACTGCTCTCACACTTGCTCTTCATAACACCACAGTGTCATGCCTGACATACCTGCCTGAGGTCTGCATAGACACATATTTACTTAGCTATTTAAATGAATACATACTATTGACTTGTAATGATTTTATATACAGATAATTATAATGATTAAACTTATCCCTATATATATATATATATATATATATATATACATACACACACACACAAAGAATAAATACTGATGCAAGCATTTCCAAAAAAACATGCTGGTACAAGTCGAGTCCAGCTGAAATATACCCAAGAGCCCTATCAGTTTGAGAACTCACACTGTGGAGGGACACTGTTCAGAACATAAACGCTTAAGAAAATAACATCTGATTCCTAAACTTGAACTTGCCTACTCTAGGAATATATGGAGAAAAAAAAAAACTGCTTTGGACCAGTTTGCCCAGATCCCATCTGAATTAAACAGAGTGTTTCGACACTGCTAACCTCAGGCTTTACATTGCTTTACTGCAGATAATAATACCACAAAAAATAAGGAGAATCAACAATGTTTATGCTAACTCACAATGAAAGACCATACATAATGAACCGTTATGTTTTTATTACCTTAGAATGAGCTATTTATATCTACATACACCGCGGGTCCCCCTCCATGTCAAGTCGTCATTTTGTGCCGGCATGTTTCTACAGCAGCCCTAAACGGACAAACACTCTAGAGAGCACTTTTCATCACTATGTTGTTCTTCTTCTAATATAAATCGTTCGTGTTTTTAGAGGCGGCTTGCATCGTCACTACGTTGAATACGCATGAAGAAGTAGTAGTAGTTGTAGTTGTCTGGTTTATTAGAAGAAACTGGTTTATTATCTTTGTTAGAAGTAAGAAGAAACCTCATTGCTTGACTGGCTACTCTCTGTGTCTCATACGACGACATCTTTGACTTGTGTCGGCCAGACGGCCACCGTAGCTTCTCTATTTTGAGAGAGCTGCCGTTGGTTGCAGTTCGCAACCTCACCACTAGATGCTGCTAAAGTTTACACACTGCACCTTTAAAGGGTACATTACAGCTTTTGTACCATTTTTTCTGAGTGTACCAGACGGACTTAAAAAAAAAAAAAAACCTTGAAAAATTCACTAAATTTTTCTTTGATGACTGTTTAGACACTGTTTAGACACTTCCCCGAGTTTGCAAAAACAACCAAAAAACATGTTTACTGTGTAAGTCTTTGGGGCAATTTCCCTGGAATAAATGTTGAACACTTGAAAGAGACATGATGTAACTATCCTTAACTGTTTACATGGACCAAAATCCACTTACAGGACTTCTGCTTTTAATGCATAACCAGTGGATACGTTTATCTGCTTTTTAAGTGCTAAAAGGATAGCTTTACAGTTCAAATAACACATTTTTACAGAAGAATTAACATAGCACATTAACAAAAATACAAGCTACACGTTTTTGCTTTGTTGCTACTTCCATTGCAAGTGCATTAATGTAAACCCAATTTTTGTTTGTTTTACAAACTATCACATTTAGTATACTAAAATATGTGTATTTGGTGTGCTGTCCAAGGAGAGGGCTCCGAGCTCAGAATTTGGCCTGAACATAGAGCTCTCCCCCCATCCCTGGCTGGGATAGGAATAATCGAGAGTGAGGAGTTGGGGTGGAGGAGGCATATTATAATAATAAAGCATTTTATTAGCATTTTAGCCTATTGGCATATTATCACAGACATTTGAGTTCAACCAAGCCAAATGCTCTTAACATTTGAAAAATGAGGTAAATGCATGGGTACAGTAGCATAAGTCATTACCTAGAGAGTGTTTCCTTTAATCTACAAAAAGGAGAAAAATCTGTGATAAAACCAGACCTTATTCCAGTGCCTGTGCAGGATGTCCTCACTAAATATTGAGACTTTCTTTACTTCCACATGTTTTTCCGCCCCTGAAAAATACACAGCAGCTTATGTTCTCTGACAGCTTCCCTGTCTCTGTCTGTTAACTAGACATCTGCCTGCTGACCTTTCTCCAACGATTCCTTTCCCACTTGAGTGATAGACACACACATACATACATACAGAAACACACACACAAACTCACACATTCACCCTAAACACCGGAGCACCCACACACAGGAAGGGGCAGCGATGTAGACAGATATTCTGTTTTTCCACTGCAGCTACAATTAGATCAGGTTATCTGAGGAAGGGTTGTGACTCTGGTCTTGCTATGCTGCTCTGTCGCTGAGGTAGGGGGATCTGTTTGCTGTCTTTAGGTTCCTGCCAGGAAGAGGTCCCACCGCTACGTTATAGTACACAGCAGCACCATTTAAGGTCTGTTATGCTCCACTCACACACATGAGTACACACACACCATCACTCTGCACCACATACTTCATACAAATGGCAATGTTACCACAGCCACATGGTACATTATCTATCTATCTATCTATCTATCTATCTATCTATCTATCTATCTATCTATCTATCTATCTATCTATCTATCTATCTATCTATCTATCTATCTCTCTCACTGGAGTTTTGAAGGATCTGATAAAGTGACCCAGTCTAGCGAGAAGACATTGGGATTTAACCAGACCTGAGATGAGAAATGAGCACCAGCCTAGACTGTCTGGCTACCATCAGAGAAGCTTTATGCTGAACTCTCGAGGAACAGTTAAAGAATAAAAGGCCATATTTGACACAGGGAAAGAACTCCAAAGCTGAGACCCAGATGTGGGCAGTCTGGGACAGGAAAGCTGACAGTCTGACATAGCAGAAGATCTTTTGGCAATGTCCCTACATGTTGATGGCCATGATAGCACTGTCTGAGAGTAAATGAATCAGATAGTGAGTGCACATGAGTGAGTCAAAGATCCGGTTGTTTGCAATAAATACGGTGTAAAAACTGTTCCCTAAAAGGCCAAAAAATAAAAGTGCAGGAATAGCTTGACAGACCTACTAAAAGTGATCTAAACAGCCCTTTTAAATGGAAGAGCATGAAAACATTATTGAGTTCTCAGAGAGGGAAGAGATGAGCCTTTTATTTAGTCCATTGGATGGTGTCTAATAAGAAGTCTCTACAAGACACCTGAGTAAGTGAAAATACCTTTGAGAACGGTGTGTTAAAACACTCCTCTAAAAATATAACATGCCTAACCTGAGGGGAGACAACAGCGTGAGAAACAGAGAGAATAAGCCAACACAGAGAGAGAAAGAGAGAGATGAAAGCAGGAGTCAGTTCAGTTTATATCAACCTGAATCTCGTCATTTAAAAAATGTGAGCACAGGCCGTGTGAAGTGACAGTCGATAAAATATAAGCAGACAGAGAGACAGTAATTAGCGTGAGCTCGACTCTCTCTCTCTCTCATGGGCTCTGAGCCGACTTCTACGTTGTGACATTTCTCAAGCCTTGTTTTGTAATAATGCATCTGGAAACTGCTGAGAAGGGCATCCCTGCCTCTATGCTCAGTTTAGAAACATAAATGTTTACATATTTATATCAACAAAGGAAAATTTTGATATGACAGTCAAAATCAAACTGTTATTACATTCTCTGAAGAAAATGTGAGTATTGCTTTATTGCTTTCTTGATGCTGGAGTGTTTGCTAATCCATTGCCATGGTGTTCTGAATGGTTTCCATGGGGTTTCTAGGAGAGTTGCTAGGCTGTTGACCAAGGTTTCATAGCTACATTCACACAGTTAGTGTCAGGAAGTGAAAACTGTATTTACTAACAGCTGGGACTCACAAATTGTACATGTACATGTGACAGCAAGTCAAGTCAAGTCACCTTTATTTATATAGCGCTTTTTACAATGCAGATTGTGTCAAAGCAGCACTGTTGAATATCAAATGTCAAGTGTCCCCAACTAAGCAAGCCAAAGGCAGGAATGCATTGGTCTATATGGACAGATAACTGAAGTCAATCCGCTTTTATAACCTTTAGTCTGTCTTTCATTCTATCTATCTATCTGTCTGTCTAAATCTGTCTGTCTGTCCGTCCATCCATCCATCCACTGTAAGTTGATCCTGGAACAACATTCCTGTCCAAAAATGTTGTCCTACCCTATCCCTACCCCTAAACCTAACCCTACTCATAAGTTATCCCTAAAATCAGAGGGAAATGATAGGTGAATAACACTGATTTAGAAGCACCTGACCATGGTTGTAAGTCTAAACTTGACATAAACTTTAAACTTGTCCCTCAAAACAGATTGGTTGATTGTAATGTTGTTCCAGGATCAACAAAGATGCTGATCCAGGAACATGTTGTACTTGGTGAAATCACCTTCACCCCATCCATCCATCCATCCAGACTTGACTAAGCTGCATGAATCTAGGTATCATTCGTGTCTGTAGCACATATGTACAGTATGAACAATAATAATAGGGTTGCATGACTTAGCAAGCGCCACCAATAATAAATGATCTCTGAACCCTTGATCAAGTCTGCCGTATTGACCATATCTCCTTACTGACTTCCTGTATCCCAGATTTCAGAGCATAGCTGCAGAACTGATCAATGACTGACAGAACGTCCTCTGGTCCTGGAGCTCAGAGACATCCGATTGGGTTTCACTTAGAGAGTAGGAGAGAGAGAGACTGTATAACAGGAATGGGATGAGTAATGTCTGCGCCAGCACCACCCACCAGCCCCACCCAAGCCTGTAATCCAATCAGTCCCTCAGGTGCACAGCAGTCCTGTGCTAATCACTGTGTCATCATTCGCACAGCAGGACAGCCAGAGAATTAGCTCCTATCACATCTCTGTGATCACACCAAAGACAACGGATTTTACATCCTGCTCACCTGATAATGATTAAATAACAGGCTATAAAAACAAGCCAATTTAGGCTCTGTTTTACATTGGTTTTTCCATGGATAAATAGTAAAACACTATTAACAAAGGTAAAGCAACACACAGCTTTGTGTGGCGTATTGTTTTATAGGCTGTTAACATGACTTTATGTAGAATATAGCATTAATAGAATGCTCATTCACAGGTGTGCATATCTGCATTGGCTTGCATAACAAAGCTAAATCAAGAGTCTGAAATGTTTGTTTTATAATAGGTGTGTTCTGTGCTGTTTGGTTATGATTAAAATAAATATTATTAAAATACGTTTTCTGTGCATTTGGTGCCTTTCAAAGAAAAACAATAGATTTTTTGTCTCTCTTTTCTCTTGTTCTCTCTCTATCCCTGCATCTGAATTACAGCCCCTCTTTCATGAATGTGAAGAGGGATGATGCTTTCATATCATGACTGGATGGTCATGATCGCACAATAGTCTACTGTATGTCCCTCAGAGTGGTCAGAAAGAAATAATGCTGCTATTGCCATAATACCAAATATATAGTATAATGTGAAAAACAGAGGGTTTTCATTCTAGATTTAATAATTGATCTAAAATGTATATAATCCAAGTGTCAGGTTTCACGAAATTACGTCACCCATTCATCAGGATGGGGATGAAGAACCGCACTGATTTTAGGGCTGCCGGAGCCTAAATTGTTTTATCATTGTTTGAGCGTGTGGATAAAACACATTAAAACACAAAATACATTTCATTGTTTTTTTGTTTTGTTTTGTTTTTTTAATATTAGGCCTATGTTATATATGTAGTTTATCTCAACCAATGTGATATCAGTCTTAAAACACCGCGGATAGTTACAACAATACTCTTGGCATTAACGATGGGGAGTCTGATTCATTTCAGAGAATCGGTTCGTTTCATAGATGATGTTCAATAAAAAACGATTCAGCAGTTAGTCACCACGTCGTTCCTCGACATTCCAGCGTGGCTTTAAAACCACAAAAATATATATATTTTTTAAATTAAGATGTATTTTTACTGTTATTTATTGTGTCCTGGTTCAGTTCGTTGCAGCCATGATTCACTTCATAAATATATAGCCTACCTAAATATAATTTGCATTTACATAGGCTTACATTTTAACAATAGCCTATAATTCATCCCCTGGCTGAAAATGTTTTGCCATGCTATTTATTTAAAAACTCCTGTGTTAATAAGACTAACTTATTCTGTAACATTTCTGTTATTTGGCTATTAAAGTGGGCGTGACTAACTTTTCACCCCGCCCTCAGTCAAATCCTTGGTACAATCCAAATCAGTTCACTCATCGGTTCTGGGTCCATTACGAATCGGGTTTGTTCGAAACAGACCTTTCGTTTCTCGGTTCAGTGAGTCGATAACTGCACGGACCGATTCAACTCTAACGAAAGAGGTTGTTCAACCGATTCATTCAAGAGTTCCAAATCATGTTTAACCGATTGATAAGATCCGACTCTTTCGAAGAATGATTCATTCACAAATCGGACACGGCAAGCTGGCATATCGATCAGTGCTCGTCTACGGTACAGTTCACAATATTGTTTCCCACGATTGGGACTCCAGTGTAAGTGCATTTATTCAGCTTCTGAACTTTAAAATGTCCGTGTAATCGCAGTTTATCGTGGTTTATGTAGAATATACAGTTTCAGATGCGGCTTCTCATCCCCCCACTTTATTCCCCCTAAGCACCAAAGTGAAACTCCGCCTATGGTGAAGACCCCGTGGATGAGGAGACAGTCTGTACCCGGTATGGTTTGTGTTTTTGGACGGGGATGTTTGTGACACAAGTAACCGTCAACGGGACCGACGCCGACTCCCGTTTTCAACTGTAAACACGTGGATAGATCAGCTGTTTTACACTGGAGCTTCACAACCAGAGCTTGTCTGGGCGCGTGATACAGTTTGAGAGCGCGCCTGGTTGATTTCAAGGGGATTAAAGTTTTTTTTTACTACCTCAGAATGAGTGACCTGGAGGAAGACTTTGCAAAGATTTTAATGCTGAAGGAGGAGAGGATACGAGATCTGGAAAGGCGCTTGGTGGAGCGTGAAGACGAAATCCACGAGCTGAAGAGAAAGCTGCACAAATGTCAGTCCGTTTTACCGAGCGCGCAGATCGGACCGCGGACGCACCGCGCGCAGGGAATATCAGCCGAACCGCAAACGCACCAGGATTTATCAAACCAAAGCTTTAGGAGAGTTGCCAAATCTGACAGGTGAGATTATTTCACACGTGTTTAACATAATGTAACTAATGCTTGATGGTTTTGCACGTCTGGGGTCATGACTTTTAATAGTTAACACTTTGTTGGCATTATTTGATTTGATTCCATCGGTGCATCATTAAGAGTATTTGAGGTTGAGGATTCAGGACATGAATGAAGAAACTCATGATGACAGAGCATCTTTGTGAAGCTTCAGAGAGAGTAGGAGGTGGGGGAGATAGAGTGTATCATTGATCTAAACCATCATCATCATCATCAGATCCCAGAGGGCTCTGAGCACAGGAAGCTTCGTGCATTATCGGCTTTTAGGGTTTGAACGTGTAGCGCCCAAGAGCCTGTCTGAGGATATTTAATACGCCATTAGAAAGTGCTTTGTTTGACCATATGCTTCCCCTCCCATCAGCCCTATCCATCTGATTCTTTGAGCATCTTTGTATAAGATTTGGCTCAACTTACTTTCTAAGGATGGCAAAATATTATTCCGAAGTTTAGGACTTGTGCTTTTGGCTTTTCATTATTTAATTTTTACAAATTCAAATATTTTAAATTATCTCAAAAATGCTTAAAGGATTAGTTCACTTTAAAATGAAATTTACCCCAAGATTTACTCACCCTCAAGCCATCCTAGGTGTATATGACTTTCTTCTTTCTGATGAACACAATCTGAGTTATATTAATAAATATCCTTACATATCCTTATGACTAAGCTTTATAATGGCAGTGAACGGGACCAACGAGTATGAGCTGAAGAAAGTGCATCCATCCATTATAAAAGTACTCCACACGGCTCTGGTGGGTTAATAAATGCCTTATGAAGCGAAGTGATTTGTGTAAGAAAAATATCCATATCTAACAAGTTATAAAGTAAAATAACTAGCTTCCGCCAGACCGCCTTTCATATTGAACTTACGAAAAAAGCGTAACAACGTCAGTTATGCTTTTTTCGTAAGTTGAATACGGAAGGTGTTAAGATAGTGTAAGCATTTTGAACTGCGAGAGGCGTTACACTTTCTTCGTTAGATGAATACTGAAGGTGGTCTGGCGGAAGCTAGATATCTTACTTTATAACTTGTTGGACATTTTTCATACACAAACGCATCACTTCACTTCAGAAGGCCTTTATTAAGTACGTTTATGATGGATGGATGCACTTTCTTGAGCTTCAAACTTGTTGGTCCCGTTCACTGCCATTATAAAGTTTGGACACATCAGTATATTTATTAATAATTTTGTTCATCAGAAAGAAGAAAGACATATACACCTAGGGTGGCTTGAGGGTGAGTAAATCTTGGGGTAATTTTCATTTTAAAGTGAACTAATCCTTTAAAACTAATTTTGAG
>RJVU01065935.1:1504965-1649604 GCA_003731715.1 Anabarilius grahami | reverse complement strand
TATGTGAATTTTATTTACTTTCTTACAAACACATCATTTAACATCTTTTTTTTTCAGATACAAATGCCTGAAAGGCTTTTTTGTTCACTTTTTAGTACTACGTTATTAATACTCCAATACATTTTCATTGTCACTGAAATATTTTAATTTTCTTGTGCTATTTTTTTTTGCAATTATTGTAAAAAAACAGCTTAGCAGGGTGGATAAAATAATAACAGGGTGGACAAGTGGTATTAAAAAATGGATGAATGAATGATTTCCTGTCTCTCACATACAACCAGTTGCAATATTACTTTTGTTTGAACTGGTTTTTGATTGGAAACAATATGCAAAACATTATCAAAGAACTTTACTACTACTTAAACTTTAAACATAAATTACTTTGACAATCACTATGTCCACTTTCAGTGTCCACTCTGCTAGGTCTTCTGATTTAACAGAGTGGACATTCTGAACTAAAATCAGCCACTGCGCCATGTCGGAGCAAAAATAAGTTAACACAGAAGGTTTATCAAATAAAGAATTGCATGGGTTTTAAAATTGTAATTTTAAAAATATTTTCATATTTCCCTTAACAGAGTGGACGTATTGAGGTTGACCACATCAAATTTGAAAGATAAAGTTTGTCAAAACATAAATAGAGGATCTATTCAAATAATAGATTATCTCACTCACTTGCCCAAGTTGTGTTCCCTCCAAAGTAGTGATGACTGCTTTATGATATGATGCCATTTATCTTTTCCAACTTTCATTTGAAAGAGTGGACAATAACTTGAGGAACATGCTAAAAAGCTTTATTATAATTGTTAAAATAAATGTAATAATTGAAAATACATGACAGAGAACATGTATACCCAACAATGTATACATTTTGGGAAAAGTCACTTACTATATAGTAAGTGTTGTATTTATCATGAAAATGGGATACACAAGCCTGGGGACATAGGAAAAATGGTGATATATGGTGGTTCAAAATGCAAATCAAAAACCTAGCAACGCAAGTAAACCATATTTACAAGACTGTATAAAAAATAAATAAATGAATAAAACCTCAAAACGTAAGCATTAGGGCTGTGAATCTTTGGGTAGACAGCGAATCGATTAGATTCAGGATTCATAGGTGTCATCGATTCAAGAACGATTTTTGAAAATTCAGAACGATTTGATTCGATGCGATTCCTCATTTTTATATGCATTCATAGGGTTATTGAAATGCTTTCCCCATTGTGTCTTAGTCAGGGTGCAAATTACACAGCGGCCTTCAGGAGGTCAGAGAGTAAGGGCAAAAAAAACCTTTTGTCCATTGTTAATGTTAGTTCATGTAAGTTCTTAATGATGCTACATAACTTTATTTTAATAGCCTAAAAATTGGCATTTGTAGAAATGTACAAGTTTAAAAGTATTGTTAGTTCATGTTAACTATAGTATAGGATAGTGTTAATGGCTACACAACCTTATTAAAGTGTTCCATTAAACATACTAATGCTTACATGGAGAGACTACCTAAGAATATCATGCACTTTCCCAACTAATCCTAAACTAACTTTTCTTCACAGAATAGTAAGAAAAGCCCTCTTTGTTCTCTTTATTGATAATTTTCCTTATGATGATTCTGAAAGGAAACGCAATGGGTTTCTACTGTTGCTATAGTAACGTACACAACTTTAATGCGCGATTGATAAAATAAACCGTTCACTCTTATTTCAGTGTTGTTAATGTTGTAGTTACTTCAGCAGTTTCCTTCGCACATTCAGTTTAACAACATTAAGTTAAAATTAATTTGTCATTCATTGGAACTGTGCGTATGAGACACTTACATTATGTGTTTGCTCTGTCCATGCAATAAATGCTCGCCCTTGAATAAGCGGGGCTTTACGTCCACTGCTCAGGTAAAGTTTACTTCCGTAAAACTTAAGTATTTTATCTTATAGAAAATAACGGGGACGTTTCCACGCAATAAAAGCATTTTATTTTAACAGTTGTGACCATGCAATGACCTGGCATCTTTATCAATGGCTTGATCGGTTTGACCCAGGACTATTGCTATTATAATAGAGACTGTCATCTGCTCATGTGAATAGCAGTAGTGGCCGTCCTGAGGAGAGCTCAAATGTGGGCAGGTGAAAAAATACTATAGTCATTTATAGTAAATACTATGGTGTTTTTGAACCATACTATAGTAAAGTACTTGAATTAATTTGTTGTGGTAATTCTATAGTTGCTGTGGTAATATAACAACTATAGTAATATAAACAAATTACTTTACCCAATATTGTACTAAGTTTTCTTTAATCTATAGGGTATATTGTACTACAATACACTACAGTTTACTATAGTAAAAACTAAAGTATACTATAGTATTTATTACAGTTGATCAGTTCACTATAATTAATATTACAGTATGCTGTAGCATTCATTAACAAAGTGTTATAAATACTATAATATATACACTACTACAATTTACTATAGTATGGTTCAAAAACACTATAGTATTTACTATAAATTACTATAGTATTTTTTCACCTGGGGAGTGCAGCGCATCTGTGTGAAGGAGAGCTGTGAGGGTGAGTTACGGTGCACAGCGTCTCCTATCAGTTCGCGCGTGTAGTAATGTAATGGTTGGTTTATTCTTAATCCGTTTATAACCTTTTTCCGACAAAGGAAAACAGTTTAAAATGTTTACATGACTACAAGCATTGTCAGCTTATTAAGCATAATCTGTTTATGAACGTGCATGTAAACACACTCACTGTCTTTTCTCTCTAAAACCTTGATATGCCCTTCACACCTTTTCTATCTTTCTCTTCATCAGTCTGTCTCATCTCACATGGTCATTCACAGACCAACTGTCTGTGTGATCAGCTGTTGAAAAGTGAGAAAAGGTGCTCGACTTCCTGTTATTCTGCTCATAATGTATCATATCGGTCCATCTACAGTTGACACCTCTGAGAGAGAAAGAGAGAGAGAGAGAGACAGACAGCAGGAGGTGTATTTTAAAGTGCAGTCACTCTAAAGGTGTGTTGAAGGCTGTGATGTGTGCTCTTTCACAGCAATCGTTTCTGTCTGATCTCTCTAATTATGGATACATATGGTGCTTAACACACGCACACACACACACACACACACACACCCACACACATATATATTACGTGTGTTTGTGTGTGTATATATGTATATACACACATACACACATAAATAATATATACACATATTATGTAAACAAACTTTTATGTTAGATGCAATTAATCGTGATTAATCAATTTGACAGCACTAATATGTGTGTTATTGACGAATAAGGTTTTTAAAAGTGTAAAAAAACAAAATGGAGATATAATTAATTTTGAAGTTTTATTAAGTGTTAACAATGAGATTGTGTGGTTTTTATAATCAGTTAACACTGCTTTTGTCTTTTTCTTTTACAAGATGGACAAAATTTGTCCCAAAAAAGTCATTCAGTTTAACTAAAATTTCAGTTTTACCAAATTACACTTTTGGTTATACCGAATGACGATATTTTCAAACAATGCTAACAGGCTGATATCTAGCTAGCTAGCTAAAGGACAATCAAACATTTTATATTTAGTACAAGTTTTTAAAATATTACAACATTTTCTATGTTTTATAGAGGTTGTACCGAATGACCTGATATTTTGGGACATGTGTATGAACAAGTGAAAACATGATTTCTTTCAAATCGTTAAGAGAGAGTTAGTTACTTTGCTTCAGGACCATGTGGTCCTTTGCAGGTGTCTGAATGATGTCACATCCTGTCACATGATATTGACTGTATGACTTGATCCAAAATGGTCACTTTATATTGGTTACTCCAAATGACATCAATGAAATGTTTCTGGACATTCTTTCTCACAACAAAGCAACGACTTCTACACATAATTTTAATACCATTTTGCACTATGTTGATATATGATGTTATACAATCATGCCAGAATAAAAAATATATATATTTATTACATTTAAGTTACCTTTATATATAGGAAAATATAATTAATTGGATTCAAAAGAAGAGATCTAGTTGTACTACCTTACATACTTTGGATGTCATATCTTTGTTTTTTATTATTATTTAAGGCCTTTGGACAAAAAAATTACCCCTCACTCCATTGACCCATATGCATGAAGAACATAAATCCTATTTTTGTGTATCACAGTTATGTTCAGTTAGTTTAGTTTCATTCATAACATGTGTTCCCTTTGTTCTAGTTTCCTGCCACTCATCAGTCACCATGGACACTAACACTAATCATCACAGCTGTTCGTCTTTTAAATCATCACTGTGTATTTAAGTTCCTCCCTTTGTTGTGTTCAGTTGTCCGGTATTGTCTTCGCATGTTGGCTCTCTTGTTAGTACTTATTTAATAAACTTTGGATTATTATCATAATCTTCATCTTCTGTGGATATTAGCGTTACACTGTGATTTTAATTTATATTTTTTTGTAGTAATTTTGTTAATTTTTTTAAAAATAATGAAAACAAATTATTTAAATATTTTTAATTTTATCATATTATTATTATTATTACTCAGAGCTATGTAGACTTAATTTTCTCTTCAAAACATTTTCCTTATTTATTTAATTATTTTGGATTTTGGGATTAAAATGATGGGGTCATGTTTTTCCCACGTGTCTTAAAATTCACCACTAATCTCTGCTCTGTTCCCAAACTGCTATGTTCATTTTTAAAACTGAACTCATGATTATATGTGTCTCAAAATTATTTTTAGTGTGTATAAATGTTGTTTTAGTAGTGTTTTCTGTGTTACTTACAGTTGTGGTGTGTTTTTTTTTTTGTTTTTTTTCAGAGGGAAAGGTTGAAGTGACTAAAGAAGGATTGAAGCTGTGCACCATGGGACCAGGAAAGGTGTTTGGAGAGCTCGCCATCCTATATAACTGCACCAGGACGGCCACTGTGAGAAGTGAGTTCAGACAGAAAATAGTAATAAATACAATGATCCTGACTTTGATTATGGTTACTCAAGCAAGGGGCATTTTGGAATATTTTTCCCTCTACATACATAGATTAACACAGTTTGGGTTTATTCTAGGCCACATTTCCCAGTCTGCCAGTTTGGGATTATAATTCTCAGTATGACTGAAGACAACATGAAGCTCCATCTGTGATGATAATCTGTGATTACATCAATAGACAGGAGGCCAGATAAAGAGAGATATGAGGGATGACTTAATATTAGGGGACAACAAATGAATTGTGCTCAGATATTTTAGGATGTTATTGTTTTTTTGGTCATTTGAACATACCCAAGTGCTCGAAAAAAGTGGAAAAAAGTGCCGGTACCCTATGTGAGAAGTGCCGGTATATACACAAGAAATAGTGAGGTTAAGCTACAGATTAAAATATAGAAGTGCCAGTGCATACTAGCCCACTTCAAGCACTGAACATACCCCCAACCCTATTAAAGGGGTATTATGTAGAATTCAGAAACTCTTGTTTAGAATTCAGAAACCGCAGCCAGCAACATGTTGCTTGTACTCGCACTTCTGCACACATAACGTACAAAAGACTAGGGCTGCCCCCTAATAGTTGACTAAACGTTAGTCGAATAGAAGAGGCTTAGTTGACCAAGATTTTATTAGTCGGTTAGTTGCAGGAAAAAAAACTCCACAGCCAGGAAGTGGCGAAGTCACGCAGTCCGTGAGGGACAGATCATTAACGGCGGGTCCTTGGTAATTACAGTATGTCAGGTAGGAAATCCAAACGTTCACCTATCATCCATCAATCTCAAATAAGGCTTATGACTTAAAACATTTAAGTAGCAACTTTACATGGCTGCTCGCTCTAATGTTAACCTAGATAAATGTGCGCTGTTATATATCCAAATGTTTGTGCGGAGTGTGGAAGGCAGCTAAAGTATTGCGCGCTTTACTGGACGACATGGAGGCACCAGCGCAATCACTTGCATTTTTTCAACTTAAAATACACCGTCATTTTTTGTCATACAGATAAGAGTAATACATCATTCCAACTACTTTTTATTAGTGTAAACTCACAATAACAACAAAACATTGTGCTTTTGTAAAATAAAGAAAACAAACAGGATGCACTTTCTGCCGTCTCTTTCTCCCTGAACAGCAGTGCATCACATTAATGTACTGATACTGAGAAATATATCTATAGAAAGCTTGAAACGTCTACTATTAAACAAACCAATTTGAATAGAAAGAAATACTCTCTGATTATGTAATCCATATGAAAGGTGGATTTCTCTCTTTAGGTTACGTTACTGAGGAGACGACGAATCAGCATTGTCAACTTCAACTTTACAGCTGACACTGACTCAGAAACACTAGTTTATTATTTTATAATAATGAACTTATATAAACTGTCTTTTTTTCCAGACACATTCATAGTCTTTACTTTTGCTAGTGCTTTGCACCAAGCTTGAGAGCAAGGCATGTATTCCGCCCGAAGTAATTAAATTAATATAACCGTGTGATTAGTCAACCAATGGCTTAAATGAACGACTAGTAGTCGACTTGAAAAATCTTTAGTCGAGGGCAGCCATACAAAAGACTGAATGTGATTCAATGCCCCGAAATACTCACTGCAAAGTTCTTTTCCTTTCTTTGCTTGGAAGTAAAAAGAAGTTGAAAATATCTTGGCAGCGATATACTGTTAACAAACATCCAGACGCCGTCCACACTGCTGAAAGTGATGTTTAGATGAATATGTAAATATGTGCTTCATGCTTTCTTCACAATAACAAAATAAACATACAACAAAATTGACAGCGGTGAGAAAGTATCTGATGTGGATATGTTTGCACAAGCTCTGCAATTCAACGGCATCATGACAACAGATGATGTAATTAAAATGACACTGTTATGATAGTTTATGAAGAATATTTGAGACTATAGACTTTATAAATCTGGCCGTGTGAGGCTATAGTTTGAATTAATCCCCTTTCTTTGCATAACACATTAACATTACAGTATAGAATAGCTCTTTCGGCATTATCCTGAACATTGGATAAGTATTCATTTCATGTGTCATAGAACGGAAGAGAGGCTCTTAGGAGCGCTCTCGCATTCTTTTGATTTTCCCAGCAAAAACGTCCCCAGTCCTTCACATAAAAATCAGTCTACAGAGGCTTTTATAGACAACCTAGGAAGTTGGGGGAGGTCTTTTTTAAAGTTTTGTTACAATCGGTTCTCACACTGGCAATAAAAAAGCGATGAATACATGATAATTCTTACATATAGCCCTGTTAAACTTTGGCACACATAACTTGTCTCTCTTCAACTCACCACTTACATTTTCATTAGGCTTTTCCTCGTTTATAAAAAGCCCCAAGTTACTTCAAAACTAGATCTGATTCTGTAATAAGCAGCCAGTTTACACAGCCATAATTAATGTCCACAGTTGTTCCACAATTCTTGTTTTTTCCCTTTTACCAGATCATCTCATATGCACAGGCTTGTGTGCTGTGAATTATTTGCAAGCCTTTCTCTCATTTATTATTCCATTCCTCTTTTCGTTTTCTTTTTCCTCTGAACCATTGTTCTCTTCTTTTCTCCGCTTGGCTCTCTTTCTCCATCCTCTTTCCCTCCACTCTATCTCTCCTCCTCCGGCTGTGTTTATGGTGTTCCTGCACTCCTCTGTGCTCTGTCTCTAGTTCTCTGGATAGCGTCTGGGACAGGAAGTGAGCTGGACTGGGATTAAGGGACATCCATGTGTCTGATCTCTCCATGCACGTCCAAATGCAACAGTTATTTTCACTTCAGTTCATGTAAATTGAAATTTTCCGCATTAAGCATCTGTTGCATGTTGTTGATTACCTAATAATTCCAACTTTTCCTTAAATTTCTGTAATATAGTTTTACGGAAGCCTATTGGGAAATTGTACAGCACTGCAGAGAAATATTTAATCTTTTAAAACCAGGTCATTTTCACACAATGAGCATAAGCATACCAGAAAGGGACATGATTTAACTTTTTACATGGAGTTGTAACCATGACCAAAACCAAAAGGTCATCCGTCTAGATAAGTTTTTCCTCATCAAAAGGATAATTTAGACAACTTTGCATCTCAAATAACACTTTAACAAAAATACATGCTTTTCGTTATTGTTATATGCATGACGGAGCTTAAATTTTGTTTACACAGGCTTTTCATTTCTGTTTTTAAACTCTCATACTGTACATGTATTCAATTGCATACTTAGAGTTTGATTAAATGTCAGAATGTAACTTGTCCTGCATTGTTTGTGCTGCAGACATGAATGATACCTCAAATTGTGTGGCTTTTGAGGAGAGCTGCACTATTTGTTTTCTAAGCGATCTGACAGTTTTCAAACCTCTTGCAACTACAAAT
Source organism: Anabarilius grahami (assembly GCA_003731715.1). Lineage (NCBI taxonomy): Eukaryota > Metazoa > Chordata > Actinopteri > Cypriniformes > Xenocyprididae > Anabarilius > Anabarilius grahami. The sequence continues at coordinate 1,641,253 of RJVU01065935.1, read as the reverse complement.
TTTATGCTGGCAGACACCACTTTTCCTCAGAAGAAGTTGCTATCTGAGTGTTTGCATAGCTGTGTGTATGGTTATTCATCTCTCTCTCCCTGTCTCTTTCTTTCAAACATACACCTTTTGTTGTGACTGGTTTCCAATGGTGTATTCTGCATGTAAATGAGTCCTCTGGAGAAGCCGTGGCTTAGAGAATTAGAATGCACAGGGGAAACAGCACAGATATGTCAGTGGTTTTGACCTGGTGTGATCTTACCCACCTTACAGCTGCCCTGTTCTTTCAACGCTATAAACAACAGAACAGAGCAAGAGAGAGCAGGCCCAGTGCTTCACAGGACACAAAAGATGAAGGCTCTTTATCACAATACCCTGAATTCCTGGTTCAATGAAAGCCTGTATACTGATTTTTATGTGAAGGATTCAGGACATTTTTGCTGGGAAAACGTCTACACGCACTCTTCAGCTCTATGACATGAAACGAATGCTCATGCAATGTTCAGGATAATGCTGAAAGAGCTATTCTATACTGTAATGTCAATGTGTCATGCAAAGAAAAGGGATTAATTCAAACTATAGCCTCACATCTATATAGTCTATCTCCAACCCTACTCCTGGAGGGCTACCATTCTGCAGACTTCAGTTCCAACTCTGCTCCAACACACCTGTCTGTAATTGTCAAGACACCCTGAACACCTTGATTAGCTGGTTCATTGGCCTGTTGCACAAAGCCGGTTTCAGTTTCTACCCAGGTAAGTTCAAGAGTAGTTTGAGTAAACTCTGGTTTTTCGGGCTTATGAAGGTGGATTGGTTTTTAGTGGGTTTCATTGTTATGGTAACCTATGCAACACGGCTAACCTGCTCCGGAGCAGGTTTTATTCTGGGTTAGAGATTGCAAACCCAAAATGGACCAATCAGCTGTGAGTAAAGTGACATGTCTGATGCAAAAAAGCCACTCCACCTGTATCTCTCGCTCCAAATTAAAGCAGTTTATACTGAAAACATTTTAGAGACAAAATTGCTATCTTTTGCTGCTAATTATTTATTATATTTATATTATATGAATTATGTATCATTCATATAATAGTATATTCATATAATTATTATATTAATTGACAATTAATATTAAACTTTGCTTTTAAATTGATATAAATATAATACATGCATCGATATATAAAGCTTTTAAACTAATTAAACAAAACAAATGGTAAAGAAAACGCTTAATATAATGCATTAAGACAGTAGGCTAACATTAAAATGTATTAATAACATACTTTGTTCAGGCAAGAACATTAAATCAGGTTAAGAACACAACACGAGAGGTTAGGCATTTTTCTCCCATAGAAAACCATTATAAAATGCTGACATGCAATAAAGCGCGTTGCAAGCTGAAAAAGGTGTAGTCCTAAACTGAGTTTTAATATCACCGTCTTACTGGATTTAGCCACGTTTAGTGTTTTCTTTTATAATAGGCTCAATGGGAGGAAAACACTTAGCCTACTATGTACAGAAAAGAGCCTAGAAGATGAACGCGATGCGCAAAGTTTCACGTTCAGGGCATTTCCTCCCTTATAGCGCCTGTTAAAAAGAAAAGGCTTAATGTGAAATTTTCCAGTTCTAAGCTTCTTTTTATCTGCACATAGTATGCTATATTAATAAGGTATGTAATGTAGGCATAGTCTGTACATAGTAGGCTAAGCATTTCCGTTTCAAGTGAGCACTGCAGCAGTCTTAGGCCCACCCCAAATGCTCTCATTGGTTGAGACGCGTGATGATGCCAATCCAAAGCCAGTACTGATCAACATCCCAACCCCTCCTGTGACCCATGGTTTGTCTGTAAGCAACGGTCTTTCAAAATAAAAATTAGAAAAACTGCGTTTATGCGCGATAAAATAATTGTCAGCGTTCNNNCGTTCAATTAATGCGATAACGCGTTAACTTGCCCAGCCCTAATATATATATATATATTTAATTTTTATATACTGAAAAAAAATATATATATGTACTGACATTTAAAAAATTTGATGCTTTTGAGCACTGTTGAGCAGATTCGTAAACACCTCTGATTGGCCATTGTGTTGACGCGCTCATCGGATATGTCTGTGATTGGCTACAATGTTCAATGCACGGGAGCATTTGAAAGACTGGTCCGTGATAGACGCCTGCTTTCAAATGCTCCCTTGTGTATAGAGCGTCATTGACTATTTACAACGAGTTCGAAGCGTTGATCATTGAAGAAAATCACAGACATATCCGATGAGTGCGTGAATACAAGGGCCAATCAGAGGTGTTTATGAATCTGCTCAACAGCGCTCAAAGTACAAACTAGGTACCGAAATCTGTACTTTTGACAACTCTAATTCCATTTGGTGCAAAAATCAGTATACATGCTGATGGACTCCAGCTGAAAAGCTTGTCCATTCATTTAGTTTAGGTTAAACAAATCTTTAGCTTTTTCCCCACACAGGTTTTTAAAAAAAAATTTTTTAACCTTCTTGGAAGCAATATAAAAAGTGCATCTTACAAGGGACATTTATTTTATGTGTCTAAAGTCCTGAGGGTGACATGTTCACTTTATTATATTGTTCTATATAAGTTATCATCTTCTTGTGGTGCCCGTATGTGTGATCTGAGGAACATTTTCATTGGGTTCAAGAGAGCAAGAGAAGATGGGCAAAAATGACCCATATGCAACAAAAGCTGTTATCATTTTCTAGCCTTTCTGGATGGTAATATAGTAGTGTGTATGTTTGTGTATGTAGCTGAATCATCTCTGTTCAATATCAGTAGGAAGTCAGAAATGGCAGTTGAGAACCCCATTTGCTACTTTGCTAGAATAGATTTGAAGTCTCTTTACTTCCATTCAAGAAGCTTGAAAATCATGATGCAAATNGACTGGTCCGTGATAGACGCCTGCTTTCAAATGCTCCCTTGTGTATAGAGCGTCATTGACTATTTACAACGAGTTCGAAGCGTTGATCATTGAAGAAAATCACAGACATATCCGATGAGTGCGTGAATACAAGGGCCAATCAGAGGTGTTTATGAATCTGCTCAACAGCGCTCAAAGTACCAACTAGGTACCGAAATCTGTACTTTTGACAACTCTAATTCCATTTGGTGCAAAAATCAGTATACATGCTGATGGACTCCAGCTGAAAAGCTTGTCCATTAATTTAGTTTAGGTTAAACAAATCTTTAGCTTTTTCCCCACACAGGTTTTTTTTAAAAAAAAATTTAACCTTCTTGGAAGCAATATAAAAAGTGCATCTTACAAGGGACATTTATTTTATGTGTCTAAAGTCCTGAGGGTGACATTTTCACTTTATTATATTGTTCTATATAAGTTATCATCTTCTTGTGGTGCCCGTATGTGTGATCTGAGGAACATTTTCATTGGGTTCAAGAGAGCAAGAGAAGATGGGCAAAAATGACCCATATGCAACAAAAGCTGTTATCATTTTCTAGCCTTTCTGGATGGTAATATAGTAGTGTGTATGTTTGTGTATGTAGCTGAATCATCTCTGTTCAATATCAGTAGGAAGTCAGAAATGGCAGTTGAGAACCCCATTTGCTACTTTGCTAGAATAGATTTGAAGTCTCTTTACTTCCATTCAAGAAGCTTGAAAATCATGATGCAAATTTGAGGGATGAGCTCCTGGAGAAAACCTTAGATATGTCAAACTGTGGCCCTGCAGCAGTCTGATGAAAACTCGATAAAACAGCAGGAATTTTAGCTCTGATATGTGTTTTTATGTTCTCTGAATGTGGAAAACATACCCAGCAGTGATCAGTTTGCATTTCAGACACAACTTGCTTTGGCCCACACAAATTTAGCAGTGCCTATCAGTGAGGAACAAAAATGAGATTTACTTTCTGAGGCATTTTCTGTGCAGCCATCCAACTGAGATAAAAACACTGTTTTGTTCGCTCATAAAACTTTTACCTAATAATCCAGCAGCCCTGTAGTGCCACATCGATTCACCAGCTAATGCACGCTGCACACAACAATCACCAGTTCTCTGAGGTGCATTTCCAATACAACGACGTAACTTGCTGCTTCACTACCACAGTACAATGCATCGTAGAAGAAATCAACTAGCAAGTCATGACTGTTTCCTGAAACCGTATTGTCGCAAATTTGTCATTCAACCATATTGGTTAATGATGTCACACAGGTAGTGGAGTGATAACTTCTTTTAATGAATCGGTTTAAGATTGAATTGATTTAAGATTGAATTATTGCTAGATTTATTTATTTTTGCTATAAATTATGGACATGGCATCTGGACTAATTCTCATTTTTCTCAGTTTATTTGCTTTATTTCCAGATTCAATCATAGGCTCCTTCTTACACAGAGCATGTATGGACATCCACACTCTTCAAAAATGGTGCTTTAAAGATGTAAAAGACATGTATATATTCAAAATAAAACCTATAGATTGTACTGAATCACAGCTTGCTTATTTTGCTCAAGATAAGGATTCATTATGTCCACATATCATGCAAACAAGAAACTATAATTCTAACCACAAGTCGAGAGCTGTTGTTCCAACCACACAACTTTGTGACACAGACTTGTTGAACTATGCTGATAACGACAGCCATAATTGGCTAACATTGCTTTTGGGAAATACACCCCTGACTGGCTGGCTTCTAGCTACTTCCTGGAGTCAATAATTTATCAGGTTGCTACATTAGGTCTTCTGAGGAATAGCTAATTGGTGGATTTGCCAAAATTGGCAATATTCATGAGTTTTGTTTGAGACACGAATCAAGAATGGGTACAATTGATTGTTTTTGCATTTTACAACTACCAAAGATAATGTAAATATGGGTTGGAAGGTTTTTTCCTGTCTAAATGGGGACCAATTTCTCTCTGACTGCATTTACTTTTTCAAACCTCTACAACTTTCGATCAGTTTTACTCTAAATTTGGGTCAGATTATCTTTAGACCATATGGGTCATAATATCTTGTGTAATGCATCAATAAGGGCACCATGCAGGAAGTTAGGCCCTAGTTTTGCAATACTTTGATGTATTAACATGAAACCTGCAATGTATCAGTGTAACAATGTCCTGACTTTACAAAAGCAAAGTGCTTTCCCCCGATATAATTAATAATAATTATGAACCTGTTTGTGCATGTTTTTGTTGTTTTTATTTCTTCCTACAATGTTTGTGGAATCTTCAAAACTGACTAAAATCATATTAAGACATAATATGATTTCAAATATTGGATTTTTGATGTTCAACATAGTTTTGTGAAAGAAACCTTTAAAGATTTTGCTGGTAAAGACACAAAATAGGAAGTAGGATTCAAAATATGGAAATGTTCCATATTGACATTACTTTTTTATATAATTGCCACGTTGCCCTAAAAATACAGTGCTAACTTCTGGTTATGAAGTTCTAAAAGTGTTTTAAATAATGATGAATGCACTCATTTCTTTTCATAAATTTGCCACTGGTGATGTTGAACAAATCTAATGAAACTGCTCAGTCTTACATTGTGCCATTGGGTTGACTGGCCCATAATTGCTGCTTGCAGCTATATTTGATCCTTTTTGTTTTTTAAAAGAGCATGTTTGAGATAATAATAGTTATTAATGTTCTTTGTGAAGAATTCTGAAAACTGTAAGGCCACAAAATAACAAAACAGCCTTTAGTGTGTGTTCACCTGCCACCTGCCTCTGTCTTTCTTTCATTACTTTTTTTGGATCTTTTTTAATTCCCATTGACCCCTTTTCATTTTCAGACTCAGACTGCATATGTTTGCTTTTCTTCTTATCGTTGAAATAAATAGGAATTGTCCTTAACAAAATTTGAAACGATGGCACCATTTCTCTGGAGAAAGAGCAGAAATGGAAATCTCTGCTCTGTATCCTGGATACTGCTGTTTATATTAGTTGCAGTGGATCTGTGTTTTGAGAATACCTTGCAGTTGTATTCGTTCCCTCTCCCTGAGGTTTCTATTGTCTGACATCTCTCTGGAATGATTCACTGAGGCAGACAGCACTTGAAGAAGGCATGCTGCTAAAAGCATGAAATCTATGTGGCTCCATCATGCAGTCCTGAATGAACAAAGGTCTATTCTGGACCAGATGAGAAAGTGTTCTGGAAAACCTGTTTTTATTTTTATTTTGTTTATTTATTAATTTATCTATTTCTTCTTCATTATCTAAAATTAATTATTCTCACAAACTCCATTAAAGTGTCACCAAAAAACAAACCAAAAATCAGATCAGTTCTCACTACAGCCTTAAAAAAAGTTGGTGTGGAAATCTGAAAAAGTCGGAGTGGCTAGAAATTTTAATGCTATTTTTGCTAACTTGCAAATGCTGACATCTTCTTCTGGAATTACAAGTGTAGTCAAAATACACCGATGAGCCAAAACATTATAACCGCTCACAAATGGAGCGGATGTTGTTGATCAACTCCTAACAAAGCCACATATTAAGGTCTAGGTAGATTAGATGGTAAGTAAACCATCAGTTCTTGTAATCAAAGCATTGGAAGCAGTAGAAATGAGCAGGAATAAAGATCTGAACAACTTTGATAAGGGCCAAATTGTTGGCCCTTGCTGTTTCAGAGAGTATCTCTGAAACAGCAAGGTTTGTGGGTTGCTACCTGTCAGCAGTGGTGAGAATTTACCAACAGAGGTCCGAGGAGGGACCAACCACAAACTGACGACAGGGTGTTGGGCACCCAAGATTATTGATGCATGAGGGCAACGAAGGCTATCCCGTCTGGTCCAAGACAACAAGGTCTACTGTGGCACAATCATGGAAAATTTTTATTATGTAAGGAATGTGTCAAAACACACAGTGCACCACATTCTGCTGAGTATGGGGCTACATAGCCGCAGACCAATCAGAGTGCCTATGATGACCCCTATCAACTGTCGAATGCTCCTACAATGGGCATGTGAGTGTTAGAACTTGACCTTGGAGCAGTGGAAGAAGGTCACCTGGTCCGATGAGTCCTGTTTTCTTTTACATCACGTTGACGGCTGTGTATGTGTGTGCCGTTTACCTGGGGAAGTGATGGCACCAGGATACACTTTGGGACAACAACAAGCCGGTGGAGGGAGTGTGATGCTCTGGGCTGCTGGGAAACCCTGTGTCCGGACATTCATGGCCTCTTTGAGCAGAATAATGCACCCTGCCACACTGTATACATTGTACAGGAATGGTTTGAGGAACTTGATGACGAGCTCAAGGTGTTGCCCTGGCCTCCAAATTCCCCAGATCTCAGTCCAATTGAGAATCTATGGGATGTGCTGGACCAACAAGTTGATCTGCTGCTAACATTTTGGTGCCAGATACCACAGGACAACTTTGGGGGCGGGTCGGCGCTGTTTTGGCAGCACACAGATGACCAAAAGCATATTAGGCATGTGGTCATAATGTTTTGGCTCATCTGCGTATATTGTATTGTGTTTGTACTTTTGCATGTCTGATTGGTCTTGTTTTCTCTATAAATGAATAAGTCTGTGTGTATGGCATGGCATGTTTGTCACCTTTAAAATATGCCTGTAAATCATGACAGTAAATATGGTTTTATGGGGGAGATGAATCTGTCAGTGTAGGGTTGAAAGTAGAACAGGTCGTGTCAGGGCAAGTTCGGTAGTGATATGTTTTCTCTCCCTCATGAATAATATTAACTTGTGTGCTATCAGAGAGCATGCTGAGACGTGTGTTGCCTCTGACCACACAGCTTCTATCTCCATGTTAATTGAGAACATCATTTTTATCAGCGCTGCTGGGAAGAATCTCTGGGTGTTGATGGCCTGCAGGGAAACTGTTTTGCTCAAAACCTTCCCATATCAATCTTCCCATAATAATTTTTTTAGCTATACCACTAGATGATATAACTAAAAAAATATTTTCATATGTACATATATAATGTATGTATGCACCCATTGGAGATTCTCTATAATAGCACACAATAACGGCATGCACAATTAATGTTTAGTTTGGGTACTTCACTTTTTGAATAACAGCCATTCATTCTGAACTCAGAAATTAGTAAATTAACAGTTACTGTTAGATAGAAATACCCTAAAACAAAGATGAAAATTTGCTAGCAAAACAACTAATAATACATACATACATACATATTTTTGCAAATATTCTTGCACCAGTGCAAACCCTCTTTTACCGTTGAACTACTGTTGGGATTTACTAAAGACGTAGTGAAAAAAAAGGTGTGGACAGTTATTTTTGCAGCTGCCCTTATTGCTTATGCATTTGTAGGAGTTTCCCTTTCAGACACAAAATTTATGGGAGGAGAGTATTTAAATAAATCATGCAAGGTGATTTACTAAGGTTTATGCTAGTCAGTGTACTGTGCATAAAAAAGCATGTCTTAAACCAGGCGCTAATTTGCACGGCTCTTGGTAGATTGCAAATGGAAATGATCCAACTGCCCCTGTGTTCTTTAATTTGTACGTCGTCATTAGATCATGCGCAGAAATTTCCACTCTTATCTGCGCTTTTTTTGAATCACGCTAATTTGCCCTTTTTAGTAAATCTGGCTCATAATGCTATTTGTTACTTAGGTTAAAATCATTGTCAATATCCACCTTTTTCCTGAATGCGGAAGTCTCGCCCGACTCTTAGCAGAATTATCCTATACATTTCTAGTCAAATTAGCATATTTTCTGAGCTGATAAAGTAACGCTAAACCTATGAAAAAGCACATGGCTCCATAGTACTATCACTTTTGACGCAATGACTGTCTGCAATGACTTTTGTCAGTGCCTCACCCATCAAAGTTTAATGAGTGCATAGATGACATGAAGCTGCCCTTGTCCTCAAAATGATAAGTGCGCACATATACATTATGGGGGAGTATTTTAACTTAAGTGCTGCAAGCCATGCTCATTTTCTCTTGTCAGTCTTTGACATAAAATGCAAGGCATATGACGCCGTATACGGCAGTCAACAACAGCGCAGCTTACCTGAGCTCATTTAAAGTTTTACTAATGTTCAGAATGTTTCTGTTTAATTAATTCAGTCACTCTTTTTACCCTGTTTTAACAATAGGGTCCTATGGATACAGGAACAGGACAGCATCCAAACAGAATTTAGAATCCCTCATGCCGGCACTCATCGTTTACTCAGGAAAAAGGTGGATATTGTGAATATTACATATATTACGCGGATCCATACAGACATGATCAGAAATGAGATCTGCGTCCAGGTGTAGCGATCACCATTTCCTCGGGTGTCTGAAATGTACGCATAAATCAGAGGATGGAAGCTGTGCTGGTTTTGTTAAATAGAAATTTGATCCAGCTTAAAGGAGGGATTTAGATTCAGGTAAATATGGAGTAAATTTGAAATGCAGCACAAGTAATGTTTGTGTTCATGAACATATGTTGGCGGTTGTGTAGGTGGATGCTGTTAAATTGTTGTGTGTATCTGATGAATTCTGATCAGCCACAGGGCTGAATGTCATTATGGATCCAAACAGGAGCTGATTTTGCTCTCTCACTTTAATAGACAGCAGAGAGTGGGTGTTTTAAACAGTAAAGTCACTGCCTGCTTAACGGCTGTTTTGCACTACATAATAAATCTGCCAGGACTGTCTGTCTCTCTGTTGTGTGGCTCATACCTCTCTTTTTGTTACTTGCTCTCACTCTTATTCTATTTCTCTCCTTCAAGGCAGAAAAAAATACAGGTGTCAGATGAAAGTCTGAAGTATTTAGCTTAGACCCGATGAAGTCAGTCAGGCACAAAACTGAACTCAGTCTTTGCAATACCTCTTGTTATAGATTTTAGGGAGTAAGGCATTACTTTTTAAAAGTAACTTTCTCCATCAGTGGCTGGGACCATTGTATCCTTAATCTCAAACAATTAGCTTTCATTCATAGATCCTGAGCTTCCACACCTTTGCTAGCACATTATTAATTAAATTTATTAAATTTATGTTGTGCATGTTATGCATGAGACTCCATCACATTTGTTTTGTAAACATAAATAACCATCCATTTATAATTTTTGCCCATGCAAACAGCTTCAGCTTGTCTGCTATCAGTGATGCTCAACAAAAATAACAGCGAGCATTCTGCTCGAAACATCACGTTTGTTCTGAGAATACAATTCAGGTATATTTAGAAACAAAAGTGTGCAGACTTTTTTGTGTTTTGCTTTTTGGGTGCTTCCTCAATGCGCAGTAACACACTGATGTGCAAAGTGTATGTTGTGACAAAATCATAGACTTTCTCCCAGCCCCAGCAGCCATGGCGAAATACAGCTCAACTTCATTAATTATACAGTAAATCACTAACAACACTTTTTACAGCTCTGTTTATCTTTTATTTATATATTGTAGGAAGCTTTCAATAATTTTTTTGTTTTGTTTTCAAATCTCAGCAGTATCAATAGTTTTACTAAATGCTGTGTTGTAGTTAATTACGGGGTTTTCAAAGAAACTGACTTGCTCTGAACAGAGGAAGAAAGAGAGATCCAAAAGGATTGTTATGTGTTCTAGTAAGTTTTTAGAAATCATCACTAGCAGCAGCTGTCAAGATCTTGGGCTGCGTTTACACTTGGCATTAACATGCGATCTGTATCTGGATGTTGTCCACATACGCATTGAAAAGACAAGTGTAAATGCGTTTGTGATCGGAATGTTATCCGATCAACGTGTCCTGGTTCGGAGGCAGTCGAGGACGCATTGTGGTCGGATCTCAGTGTAATGTAAACGCGATCCAGCCATCGTATCTACATTCAGAGGGTGACGTCATTTAAATCCCCGCCCAGTCTCTCCGCGTGGCTGTCAGAAAATAATGGACAGATGCAGTTTTGACAAGAAATTAAAATGTTACCTTGTGTGTCATTTTTCATTTTAATTGTGCAACATTATCTAAACGAGGCGATCGCGTATGTTTTTATTGTTTCAGTTTATTTCCAATTTTGCACGCTTAACTTAATAACTTTAAACCTGGATGATGTGACTTGTTTAACATGATCAACCCAGTTATTTTTCAACTCTGGAAGTATTTTTTCATTAAAAAAAATTTAATTTGATCTAAGACTGAGATTGCATCGGAAAGAAAAGTAGCCTAAGTGAGTGAAAGCAATAGGACATTGTTTAATTTGTATCGTCTTTACTCTTATCTGGTGTCGTATAGCCTACCCTTGTTTAGTTCTAATTAATGCTCTTTAATGTGTTGTGCGTTCTTTTATTTCTTTAATACAAAGTGTTCGGATTCTGCCGTTATATAAACAATAGAAATGCTTGCGTGCTCCTTTCAACCATGAAATACGCCGAAATATTTTTTTTCACCATACAAGATTAATGTTGGGAAACTTAAATTGGTAGATTGAGTTCTCTATTTGTGATCGATTGTACTTTTGTTGAATAAATCACAAAAATTCTGCGCTGTGTGCACTGCATTGATAGAGGCTAAAGTGAAAGTTGTTTTACGCTATGAAAGCGTCTGCCTTTCAAACGCGCCTAATTAAAATATTGTGCGAGAAACAGAAATCCGATCAGTTATCCAGATACTGAGGCCACTTAATGTGAACAAATATAAACGCGCTGTGTTCTGATTGGCTAATGATCTGATCTGCTTGATCGGATCACGGTGATCGCATATTAATGCCAAGTGTAAACGCAGCCTTTGTGAGATAGGACACAGAAGTAGTGACAATTTATTGACAAAACAGCAGACAAGACACAAGTAGTTGGGCGAGACGTGAAAAGATCTAAACGATAAGGAAGGGAACAGGGTACGGTGATAAGCATGAGAGAATGACTGCTGGAACCAGCCCCAGAACCTGGAACCAAAATAGTTTACAAAACAGCATATGACCATGTGTGTGAGTGAACGCATGTATTCTAGCAAGCGCTTCAGAAATGTCCTCCACTCAAACACTTTGATAATGGTAGGTGGGTCTGTTACATTCACTCCTTAGAAATGAAAGAGGAACGATCAAAAAATCGAATGCCTGTGACATTTCCCACTGATTCCCTGTCATGTATTACAACGTATTAGGCAGCAAATCAATATGCAAATGTAATAAACATGCTCACCCTGGACAATAGTTGAATACAGTTGCAGCAATTGCAAAATGACCCTTTGTGCTTGTTCAGTCTACTGTACTTTTAAGCTTAGTTTTTTTCTTACTTTTTTAATGGAAAGAGAACTTGGTACAATATAAAATCATTGACTTGCTGTCACTGATTCTACAATTGAATAAAATACAATATTTTTTATTGTATTTTTTTTTAATACTTTTTATTTAAAGTATTCAGATACAGTTCATTGAATTGCAAATATATGCATAATTCAGAATACACTTTTGAAATAGTAGGTTGTTGCTGAGCTCATTTAGTGTATTTTTTGTTTTTATTTAGACAACAACTGATTAATCCTCTGAAGGGCTATGGGTAATGTGTGTATATATATATATATATATATATGTGGAGTGCTCACTCTCCTGTAATTATGTTTCATTCATACTGGAAGCCGGAGGGCTCTCGCTCGCAGAAAGTCCATAACGGTTTCGTAGAAGTAATTCAGCTATTCGCTGTAGCAGCAGCTGAATAAAATAAAAATGCAGAAACGTACTGACTGATGAAACGTGAAGACAATAAACTCACGATTGCGACAAGATATGGTTTATGCTTGTTTTTCAAGCCACCTAAAGGTATTTATTGACAATAATGTATATGAATAATGCAGTGCTAATTGACAACCTTTTTAATGTTTTTGAACAAAGTCTCTTATGTTCGCCAAGGCTGCATTTATTTAATATTTAATTAATCAAAAATACAGTAAAAACAGTAATATTGCGAAATAATATTACAAATTAAAATAGCTGTTTTCTATGTGAATATACTTTAAAATGTAATTTATTCCTGTGATCAAAGCTGAATTTTCAGCATCATTACTCCAATCTTCAGTGTCACATGATCCTTCAGAAATCATTCTAATATGCTGATTTGCTGCTTAAGAAACATTTCTGATTATTATCTATGTTGAAATCATTTGCTTAAAATTGTTGTGGAAACATTTACTAATTTTTATCGATTCTTTGATGAAAAGAAAGTTTAACGAACAGCATTTATTTGTATTTGTCACTGTCACTTTTGATAAAGTTAATGCATCCTTGATGAATAAAAGTATTAATTTCTCTCTTTTTTTAATCTTACAACAAAGGTTTGAATGGTATCATGGTTTCCACAAAAATCTGAATCAGCACAACTGTTTTCAACATTGATAATAATCATACATGTTTGTTGAGCAGCAAATCAGCTTATTAGAATGATTTCTGAAGGATCATGTGACACTGAAGACTGGAGTAATGATGCTGAAAATTCAGCTTTGATCACAGGAATAAATTGCAGTTTACAGTATATTCACATGGAAAACAGCTATTTTAAATTGTAATACTATTTTACAATATTACTGTTTTTACTGCACTTTTTGATTAAATAAATCCAGCCTTGGTGAGCAGAAGAGACATTTTCAATTGTACAATTACAATTGTAATGTTTCCAAACTTTTGATAGGTACTGTATTTTCTGCCTTATTCTACGATCTTTTTTTACATTGTATAAAATCCATGAGGACTTAATGCACAAGTGTTTGTAGTAGGGCTGAACGATTAATCGCATTTGCGATAATATCGCGATTTGACAAAACGCAATTTTTTTTTAACCGCAAAGGCTGCGACTACACGCTCGTCACGTGATATGCGAGAGTAAAGCAGTCTGCAGAGGAAGCAGCAACTTGGCAAGCTACGCATATGCCTGGCCTACAGGAAAGCACAGTTTATGTTTAATCTATCTAATATTGTGTTGGTCATACTATACAATAGAGATGGGAGAAAAGATTCTCTGTCTAACGATTCTGGATTGATTCTGAGCTTAGTTTTTAACCACAGATGCGTGTGCTTTAGAAACTTATTCTGCTTACTTCCAATTGCCCCCCCCAAACCACACACACACCACTCGAACCATCCATAAAATAATCTTTAATAATGTTCGGAAAGGTTGAAGCGAATTACAAGGACATTTGCGGGCTTCATTGCACAGGATGCGCTGTGAGAAACGCGGCTTTGCTTACGCTTGCAGTGTGTCGTTTCACCTGCCGGTATTTTCCTTACAAATGCTCTACGAACCCTGGCTCAGTTATGTCAATTTCAAATGCTTGTGAAGAGTGCTGCTCGCGCATGCGGCTGTGCGTGACTCCGTTTAATTGGTTAAATGTACTTGAATCTCAAAATGCTTTTATGATGCAAAAAATAACACAGTCAGTTATATCTTAAGGGATCAAACAGACAGGACAAACCACATCTTATGTTTCAAAAGAGATCCGTGCATTAGTGTGAATGCAGCTTATTAGATCTTTCGCTCTCTATCATAATAATCAACAACAGTAAAGCTGAGAAAGAGAAAAATCACTCACAGCTCTTGAAAGGAAAATGTTCAGATACTCTTAAATACTGAAAGCACTCTTTGTTTATGCTTGTAATATGTTTTTTTTTCTTTTTTTCCCCTCTTTATTATTTACTAGCTTTCCTCCCGGTTTCACAGACAAGGCTTAAGCTAGTCCCAGACTAAAATAAATGTTTGAGCTGTCTTAACTGAAAGCAACTTGCACTGACATGTCTTAAAATATGTCAGTGCCATTGTTTTATCTCAAGATGCACACCAGTAATGTTTTTTTCCTAAGGCACGTTTATAAAAGCTACTTAGATGTCCTAATTAAACTAAGGCCTAATCCTGTTTTAGTCTAAGCCCTGTCTTATATTAGTTTATTTAAAATTCTTTACATGCAATTGTTTTAATTAAACTTTTTAATGGGAAATTATTTTAAAAAGTACCTATAATTACATTAAATAATAAAAAAAGTTTTATTAATAAGACTAATCAAAAAGAAAAAAAAGATCAAGAATAATTTTGGAATCAGACTGTGACTCCCAGAATTGTAATCGAATTATGAGGTGCTTAAAGATTGTCTTTGTTGAATACTACACACTGTAAAATGTTTATTGTCAAATTAACAGTAACTTACTGGCAACAATTATCCAGTAGTTGCTGTATTTAATACCACAGTAAAATTACCGTAAAAATAACTACAGTAGTTTTAATCATACTGTAAAATAAAGTACATCATTAAGTATAATGCTGTACTTTATTTTACAGTATGCCTAAAACTACTGTAGTTATTTTAACAGTTAATTTTTATTTATTTTAATTTAACTGTTATGTATTCAATAACACGAATTATTGCTTCACATCAACTTTATTTAGGTTTCATCTTTTACATTTCTGAACTTCAATACAGAAATTTACCAGCATATTAATTTCATCAATTAGCAAAATACAATTAAAGTCATACCACTAAAATCACATTAACACATTGTGCCAGTGGAAAATAAATGTTGGAAATATAAAAATAAAGTTTGAAGAGTTAAAGTACTTAATTAGTAGCAGTATACAACAATAACCAGTAAATACATATCATCTTACATCTTAAAACTACATGCCATAAAGAAGTTATTGCGACGACTCTTCCCCCCGTCTCACGATGGTTCAGCCCGTCTGCCAGCGCCGCTGCAGGAAAAAATGCTGTTAGCGCAGCTTAACTGGGAAATGAGCGCTAGCACCAAAAGTATTTATACCTTGAAGTTGCAAACAACATTCATACAATACAAAAAAAAGCGATTACATGCATTTTCAAGTTGACCTCCCATTTTCACAAATGCTTTTTGTCTTTACAACGACTCTTCCCGCCTGTCCCGCGATGGTTCAGCCGGTCTGCCAGCGCCGCTGCGGGAGGAAAATTCTAGTTAGTGCGGCTTAAATGGGAAATGCTCACCCGCTCCGATGTTCATACATATATTTATTAACTCAAACGTATTTTTACTTTGCAAATAACATTTGTATAAAACAAATAAGGCAACTACATGTGTTTTAAAGAATACCCACCTACCAATTTCACGTAGGCTACTCCGTCCTCGGACTTTAATCTTCACCACGCTGCAGGAGGAAAATGCCAGAAAATGAACGCTTACTCATGTATTTTTATGGAAACGTATTAACTAAAACATAGCTTTATATCTTGGATATAACATCAGAATAAAACAAAGTGAAAAAAGGAGAAAAGTTAACCTACCATACTGTTGTGGGCTTTCATCTTCATGATGAGTCTGTCATGCATGAGGAGGTGTGTGGTTGTTTTTCGCAGTCATTTAGTAGCCTACTGTATTTAGATATACAGTAGGCTAATATTTTCCCAGAATGCATTGAAAATCTACAGTAACATACTGTACACAGCTTTTACAGTTGGAAACTGTTAAGAATACAGTAACAAGCTGTGAAAATGACAAAATCTACAGTAATATGCTGTACTCAGATTCTACAGTAGGGAACTGTTGAGAACACAGTATAATACTGTGAAAATAACGGAAATCGTTTACAGTGCAGAAGATAAAGAGCTAAAAAAATAATCACATATTAAATCGCAATCGCAATATTGGTAAAAATAATCGCAATTAGATTATTTTCCAGAATTGTTCAGCCCTAGTTTGTAGTACATAAACCAATCATAAAATTGTCATAAAATATAGGGGAAAATATTAGATATTGGTTATTGTTCAGCAGTGTATTTGATTTCTTATTAAAAGCAAATTGATTTCAAATTAAAAGCAAGAGATGAGATTAAAAAAAAAATCTATCAGATAAAAACTGGTATTATACCCAAACATTTATTTCCCCCTTACTTCTGAAATGATGGCTACGTCCCTGTTTAAACTACAACTTAATCTCAGAACTTCATGTTCTGTCTACCACTGCATTTACAAAATAGATGGTGAATTTTCATTTCATGCCGACTTTAATAGTTTAAATGAATATGATTTTCACATCTGGAATCTACATTCATACCTAAAAACAAACTGTACTTCTAGATGCTGTTGTTCTTATACTTGGTTGTGTCTTGGTGTGATAAATAATAAATGTATTTACACTTCACATGATAAAAAGACCCATGTGGCAAGTAGGTATATTTCGAAAGGCTGTTTATTTCATGTTGTTATCAGAGACTATTAAAAGATTTGAGCCCATCATAAATTCAGATGAATTCCCCTGCATGAGTCAGTGGCTGTATTCAGATGTGACAGCTCACTGTTTATTTATTCTTCAGTGTTATTCTTCATCACCGCTGGAACTTTTCATTTTATGTGCAGTTTGAAGCACTTCAGTATTTTTTTTTGTGTGCAAATCAATAATGAACACATTTTAAACAAAATAAGGCATCATTTTCCAAAAAAAGTCACTTTCACATACATCAATGTCACCTTGTTTTTATTGCTTTAGCGGTGTCTATAATATACCCAAAACCTGTTTGTTTCTTTGGCAGCAGTCTGGCCCTCTCAGAAAAACAACAAGGGTTCATTTTTTTTATTACTGAAGTTTTCTAACATCATACAGTCATATAGTTTCTGTTTCATTGATAGCTGTTGGTCCATCAAGATAACTCGTCTGTGTCTTAAAGAAGTGCACAGTCCTGCAGGAGTCAGAGTTCAGTAGACCAAGAGGCAATAATCAAATGCACTTTCCTAGAATGTTGTTTCTCTTTCTCTGGAATACTGCCTTCAGCCCCAGCATTCCTCCTTTGAGTCCACACTTTGATGATAAAATATCCAACAGTCTATGCTGCAATATTTCTAAATATTTAGCCATTTAATGCTGTTTATCATTATGGTTTGGATTCAGCAGTTATATAATATTTATTGTGTTTATATATATGTGTTGTGTAAATATATGTGTTGAAAGTTGAGGTCGTCATTGATTTTGAGCCCAATAAATACTGCACAGATTACTGGTACTTAACCATGCATTGTGAATAAGTTTAACTTCATTTAAATTTTTGTGTAATATAATATAATATAATGCATTTTGAATTTATAGTGGAGCAAAAAAGTGTTAATAATTCATATTTGAATGCTTAAAATATTAGTATTCATATAATTCCACCCTTGTGCCTTAAATTATACTGTGTATGATAGTTAAATATGATTATACTACAGGGCTACTGGTTGAAGAACGTTCTAAGGTGTGCAATTATTTTCCAGTAAATGCACAGCTAAAGTAGTTCCAGGCAGTTCTTGACCACATTACAGTTCCATATCACTTCATGAAATTATTTCAGTTATTTCAAAGGTCCTTACAGCCCACAACAGCAAATGAACCAAAACCAACAAAGACTCTTTTGTGGGTTTTGCTTTGCTTTGCTTTGCATCGTAAACTGCATTACCACCTCGGGTGTGCATTATTTTTTTCTTATAATTCAACGGCCTGTCGTCAATTATTCGTTACATAAAGACTTGTTCTTAAGTTCTGTTTGTATTAACTGTACACTGAAATTAATAAGAACAGAACAGACAATTAAATCGATAAACACAATTATTTGTATGACAATTAAATGTCCAAATTTCATGTTCATATTGTAAGAAAAGCTTTGGGTGATGATTATGATGACGCTCACAAACTGATGCCTTGTTTTCTGATGTGTTTCAGCTGTGACCAGTGTGAAGTTATGGGCCATCGACAGACAGTGCTTCCAGACCATCATGATGAGGACAGGACTCATCAAACATGCAGAGTACATGGAGTTATTGAAAAGGTGAGCAGCTGTCTCGTCATGGAAGTGCGTCCCTTTCTTTATTATCTGACATCTTAATTTGCATAATGGCACCCAGAGAAGAGAGCAATGGGGCATATTTTACATATTAAAGACAGAATTCTCAATTCTGCATTGTTGGGCTCCAGAGCCAAACTGGATGAAAGAAGTCTTCATCAAAGACTTTAAAGACACTGAGGCAGAACAGACGAGTTTCTTGGAAGCTTTAGCAATTCATTGGCACAGAAGCTCTCTATAGCTCCCAATCTCCTTCCTCTCCTCCTTTCATGATCTCTATCTCTTAGACTCTCTGTCTTATGTATTAACATGTGAAAAATGAATGGTAATGCAATCGTTTTTAATGAATCATCTAATGTGGTTTCATCTAATGTTAATGATATTACCCCATCCCTGCTGCTGTATTTATTATTTGAATAATTAGACCTAATTTTGTCAATTATGCTTTGAACCTACAGCCATTAACAAACAAAAGCAGAGTGCATGTGAAAGGATTAGATGCTGAGTTGAACTTGTGCATTTTATGGATTTGGTTTATAGGCCAATATGAAATTTAGGTTTCATATTTAGTCCTGAGCTAATCCAGACTCACGCCTATTATGCAACATTGTACATGTGATGCCATGATTTACTACTCATATAGGGTACTTACCCAGATATTAACTTCTTGGATTATTATATTTAACTCTGTTTAGTTTGGAATGCAATAAATATATATATATATATATATATGACAAAAATGTTGATGCCGTATATTCAGGCACCCCCTTTCTACTTATGGGTGCTCCGCATGTGAGTAAAAACAATTTTTATCATAATATTAATAATATTAAAATATTAAGGAGACGTGCAGACAGGCCCAGTGGCATGGCAATGAGACGCAGTGTCTAGAAGATATCAAGAAGACAGCCTCTTTCAACTTGACACACCTCTTAGGGAATGATTGCCACAGGGAGAACATTTTTAACTGCGACCTTGGCAATTACCACTACCTCTGAGGGGAGATGCAACCTTGATTCTCATATAAAAGGCTGCAGTATAAGAATGGCACATATTCTTAGATGCAACAGATTCTTGCAATAAACTCAACCCCTCTGGAAACCACAGGGGAGCTGCAGATCTACTTAATTACCCCAAGAAAATAAAGGGAGGGTGCTCACACCCTGCTTGCATTCTTCCCAGAATAAAGTACAGAATAACAAGAATGACCACTTACTTAAGCAAGGTGCTTCTGCTTGTTAGGATCACATATATATGGATAACTGGGGTTTAAAAAGGGGAGCAAGGCACCCTACTTTAATACCCAAGACAGTTGGGGAGAGAGTAAAACACCTCACTCAACCCTACTGCTCAAAGGGCAGCTTACCAAAAGGAGCCCGTGATGTTGTTAAAAATTCCTTAGCAAGAGAGGCTTAACCCCAAGGGAGCCCTGGCCCTACTTCAAGACCACTGAAGTCTGGGGGATGAGGGGAAGCACACTGTAATAGGGACAGCACCTAGGCTAACTTCCTCAACTAGTTAGCTTTGTCATATTGGAAAAATATGCCCAGCTTGAGGTGTCTAAAGAGCCACTACTCTAAAGGAATGAACGCCCCTACTTAAAGACCCAACAGTAGTTGGGGAGGGGAAGGATACAATGCCCTTCCAAACTTAGTTCGCTTTGCATTAGCCTCAAGGAAGTTACCTGAGTAACAGCCTGATATAGCTAGTGCTTAGTCTGTTTCCTTAAGCACTAGACCATCGTGAGAGGCAGATAACAAGGAGGGTCGACCCGCAGGCAAACTTCTCCTACTTATTGTTGTCAAACCAGGGCCATTCCAAGGGGAGTGATATTCCTACTTCAGGACCCAACCATAGTTGGGGAGGGAAGTGAACGAAGTGGAAAAATACCACCCATCTAGTTTATTCACCTAGCATCAACCCTTGGGGCCACCCAAAGGGGAGTTATACCAGTCTGCCAATGTTTTATTGGCATGTTTACACGTGCTTCAGAGACCAGTCACGCAGATAGCGTTCCCCATAGCATCAATCCAAGATGCAGTGTTGAGTTCTACTTCAAAGGGAATCACAGTACTCATAAAAGAGTAGGCAAAAAGTACCCGGATGACCTACTTTTTCTGGCAAGATTCTGAAGTGTGCATACGATGGACAATTTATTATCCCATGAGGCCACGAGAGAGGATTTGTGAATGGCAGTGAAGCGACGCAACTGATGCTGGAGGTCACATGATATTGACAACATTGCAAACATTCATACTACACACATTCATTCTATATAGAATTCACTTTTTTAGCGGTCGCAAAGTAAGTACTTATTCAAGATAAGTACTCGAGAGTATGTGATTTCAGATGCAGCCCTGACTTTTCTCGTCATGGTCACAATATTGCCCCTTACAGTTCAGTGCAGGCATCAGAACCATGTCCTCTTGCAGCAGATCTACGTTTGTGTGCAACAGAGGAATTCCTGGTGCTGTTTTGACTCCTTTACACATTTTATAAACTCTTTGTGAGTTCTCAGCTGGTAAAAAAACATCATATGTACGCACATACAATGAGCACATTTAGTGCTTTAGTTACTACATAGTGGTACGTTGGTTAGTTCCGTCTCAAAATATATATCATAAAAGCCATATTTTTTTGTTGGTTTGTGTGTTTTGTATCTTTAGTTTTGGTGTCTGGCACAAAACATTAGACCTTTTTTATAGGTTATTTTATATATTAAAAAAATTATATATATATAATTTTTCAAAAAAGTGAATACTGTCAGAATCTATTCATATTACAGATTTTTTTAAATAACATAATATAAAGTAAAAATATTGAATATGGATATTATAAAATTGAATAAATGTTGGTACTTTTCCAGGCTTATTGACAGTTGTTGAATATTAGGTGAAAATGTCTATGATAGTTATAGCCCTGATACTTTGAATCTCAGATGGAAAAATAATATTTCTTGAAAGTTCATCAGCAACCTTTTCAAGTGAAATGACAAAGAAAATAAAATCCAGTAATTTTCAGAAACAATTGTTTGCTCAGAATGGCCTTTCCATAAAACCTTTAGATTTCTCTGCTGCAGTCTTATGCTAAACTGTAATAGGAGACTTTAATGGCCATTTGAATTTTTTATGGCATGTGAAATATTTATGCAGGAGCTGTTATTGATGTATGATCATCTCATGACACACGGCAGTGAAACATGGATGCATCCCGTCCCTGTAAACGTGCGTGTGTTCGCTAATGCAACAAGACAAAGATGCACAGATCTCATCAGGGACAATCTACGGCCCCTCAGGACAGCGGATCAGACGGCCTCTCCTGCCATCTCATGCTAAACATGATTCATTTATATTTAGATGAATTACAGCTTTTATTACATAATCTAGTTAATGCCTCGGCTTTGTGGCTAATGAGCTCAGCATATACAAATTAGCCAGACACAAACCTTTTCCTCCATTACGCAACACATGACCAGATATGTTTAGAAATGTTGTACTATGGTGATTGAGGGATATTATTGTTGTTTCCGTGGCAGAGAGCATCTCTGGGTTTATTTCGATGTGTGATGATGACCAGCGTTTGAACCATTTCAGCTCAGAGATAAATTCACCCATTGTACAGTGATATTCAGTACTAAATTATATGAAGTGTGGGGAAATGAAAGAATGTTGTAAGTTTCTGTGGATAATAATGAAAAATTTGTGTTATTTTGAGGGAATAAACACTGAAGTCACAGAACATTAACAAACACCAAAAGACCATTCAGCCTTAGATAAGGATCTCTTCCATTATACATTTAAAGATGTGATTGTTTCGTTTTTACAACATAGTGACGTAAGTTGTCTTTCACTGACAGTGTCCTGACATTCCGGGGTCTTTCAGAAGAAATATTGAGCAAGCTGGCTGATGTCCTCGAGGAGGTAAGAGATCTTTAAGCACACACACACACACACACACACACACACTTGGGCACTTAAATCACAAACCTTCTCATTTTGATCATTTAAATGAACAAGCACCTCGCATTTTCTGCAGTATGAACTTTTGGACACCTTGTTCTTATTAGCAACTCTTGGTGTCATGTCTGTGTTAGCAAAGTCACTGTCTCAACACTTCGCAAGCCACCTTAAAAAGTGTGTAATTTCCTTCCCGGACATTATCTATTGATGCAGCAAACAGTGAAAAGTCCAAAGTTGGTCACTGGTAAAACAGCTACTGTAATATAATGAAATATTAACTTTTTATGTTGTTTGCCAGTGTAATTTAATATTATAGTATTAGATGTACTGTTATAGTATTATTTAAATAACTTTATTTTTATGGGTCCAAGCACCATTCGACACAAACCCATCTGACACTAGGTGGCACTATAATAAGTCAATTTGCATTTTGGATCATAACTTTTGAACCCTAAGGAATAGAAACAAAATCCCCCTACAAAATGTATATCTCCGCCAACATTTTTCTGCTATTTTGAATTTTCCTAAAGAATTACTATTTTCAAACTCACCCTAGTTTCACCAACACAGCAGCTAGGGATGGTGCTGGCAAAAAGTTATCAAAAGAAAATTGATTTGTCAATGCATTGCAAGGTTACAAGGTAATTAATTGGTCAGGCAATGTCCATTTTTATGATTTGACCTATAGCAGCTGAACGCACAATGTCCAAGCTTATGACATTCTGAGGACGCTCACCAAGTTTCATAAAATTCCGCCAATAGGGGGTGCTACAATAATAATAAAAAAAAGCTATTATATCTCTGCAACCATATGATCCATGAAGTTGAATATTGGTATGCATCTTCTTTGGTGGACGACCTAACATTTTCCCTAATATAACTTGGATACTTCACAAAACATGGCCGCCAGCAGCCAATCAAATTTTAGCGGCTAATAACATCAAATCTGAATGGCCTACTGCTACAAAAATAGATATATTTGTACATTTTGTGAAAATGAATATGTGTACGGATTTTTGTGAAACTGGCACTATAATAAGCAACTTTACGTTTTAGCTAATAACTCTACAACCATGTGTGACAGAATCAAAATTCTTATTTCTTCTGAATCCTTGATTCAAGCCCAGTTACTGATACACTCTGCGGCGGGTCCTACCAGTCCGGTCTGAAGTAGTCCGAATATAAACACTTATTATAAGTGTACATAATGATTCAGGGTAAGACAAAAACACGGTTTGGAAAATGGATTCATGTTGTACATTCTCATTATATAATTTTTGTAAATTATGAACACAAAAAAAGTTACGGACAGCAGCTTTAACAACTCAAGCTGCAACAAAAGTCACTGTCTATTTGCCGCCATCACTGCTGCTCCTTTTCCAACAACGTACACAACAAGCTGCTTCTTCTTCGGCTTTTGTCTTGATACTGTGGGTTACACCATCAACATGCCTGTGGACACTGCCAACTAGCGGTCTGCATGTGTAATTACACGTCGACGCAGAAGTATAAATGAAAACTGACGTGTAGCCTGCGGTGTAGGTCAGATGCAGAAATATAAATCAGCCTCAACTGTTGAAGGTTTACAAAGATAACCCCTGCCTGTAGGATTGTTTCCTTCATTTCAAACTGGTTCTTTGGTTTAATAACCCATCTGGACATGCTTATTGCCTCATTTGGTGCTACACAAGGATGTGTGTCTTGCATCATCAACACGGAACTAAAGTTTGCTTCAGTTCAATTCTCTGAATTGAACTTCTTAAAATTACCCGCTTAAAATAACGATTCATTCAAGAATTGAACATCACTATAGTTGATTTCAAGCCAAGTGCATTCTGTGATTCTGTGTTCACCTATTCACTCATCTGCATTCCTGTGTTCACCATCTCATTGAATTAAACCCCACACTTCATCCTCTGTTTCTGTCTTTACCCTGTTGTATGCTGTCAAGGATTTTCAATTATTTTAACACTGGAAAAATTACACACTTTAAGAAAACATAAATGCATTTATGCTGAAATATGTTGATCTATTCATTCACATTGTGAGACTTTTAAGCACAGAAAATGTGTAAAAAAAAAAAAAAAAAAGTCAGCAGATTCCATCAGGGATTATTTTTTTTTTTTGTAAAAAAGCCTTAGTAAAGTTATTTAAGCTCATTTATTCCATCAATCATTTAGGGACTTTCTTGTCTTTTAGTGATTCAATAAGTTGTAGTGGAGTGAATCATGAAGTTGTTTATACTCTTTCTGTATAAGATGGAAAATAACCTTCTCAGACAACATATGAGGTACACTTTGCACTAAGCATCAAATGAGAAAAATCAATGTTTTATCCAATAATAGTATAAGAAGATAAGCCGTAGCCATTGTGATTGTCTTAGTCATCAGTCACTCTATCATTCACATACATAAAGGTCCACATCACCTCTCCTTCACCTCATCAGCATACAACATTTATCACTGGGGAGTGAGTAATGGAGATCCACAGTTCCTTGTGTTTAGGGGTGAAAGGTTGTTGTTTTCCATTCTGTGTGGATTTGGTGATAATCTTGCAGTCGCTGTGGTCCGCCTTTGTGATAATACATGATTCACTGCCTAACAATAACACAACAACACATAAAAATTGGTTTGGCTCTGATAATTATATACATTTGTGTAATCGGTCTTATACAGACCATCAGATTTGTACTGTTTGGACAGCGACTATGATACATCTGCAGCTGGGTAAACATAGGAGTGGACAAAGCTTATTTTCAGACATACACATTATAATGTTGGTCACTGGTAAAACATCCACTATAATATAATGTTATTATGTTGCTTGCCAGTGTATGATTGTATTATTTTTGTACGATTTATATACTGTTATATTATAGATTATAATATTATACAATTTTTATATTTTATTCTATTATGGAATATTCACTGTTACTTGCCAGTTTTATTACTTATATACTATTATCTAATATTTTGAATTAGATTTTATTTGTATATTTCCAGTCTTCATTTTAATTTTTGTTTAAGTGTTAGTAATTTTGTGCTTTTGTCATTTTTATTTATCATTTTATATTTATATTTAACTTTTATTTTTTATTTCAGTTTTAGTCATTTTAGTACTTCAAATTAAACTTATTTCAGTAAGTTTGCCAAAGGAACACTACTAATTTTCATTTAAGTTTAAAGGATTAGTCCACTTTTAAATAAACTTGTTTTCCTGATAATTTACTCACCCCCATGTCATCCAAGATGTTCATGTCTTTGAAGGTTTTTGATGAAAACATTCCAGGATTTTTCTCCTTATAGTGGACTTCAATGGCCTCCAGACGGTTGAAGGTCAAAATTACAGTTTCAGTGCAGCTTTAAAGGGCTTTAAACGATACCAGACGAGGAATAAGGGTCTTATCTAGCGAAACGATCGGTCATTTTCTAAAAAAAATACAACCGTTTATGCTTTATAAACACAAAATATCGCCTTGAACGTACTTCCGGTTTCCACATTCTTAAAAAAACGCTTACGCTCTATGTCCTACGTCTTCCCTATTCTACTTACGGAAAAAAACGAAACTGGCGGCGCGTTCGTTCCGTAAATTGAATAGGGAAGGCATAGGACATACAGCGTAAGCGTTTTGAAGAATGCGGAAACCGGAAGTACGTTCAAGGCGATATTTTGTGTTTATAAAGCATAAACGGTTGAATTTTTTTTAGAAAATGACCGATCGTTTCGTCTGGTATCGTTTAAAGCCCTTTAAAGCTGCAATGAAACTGTAATTTTGACCTTCAACCGTCTGGAGGCCATTGAAGTCCACTATATGGAGAAAAATCCTGGAATGTTTTCATCAAGAACCTTCATTTCTTTTCGACTCAAGAAAGAAAGACATGGACATCTTGGATGACATGGGGGTGAGTAAATTATCAGGAAAAGTTTATTTAAAAGTGGACTAATCCTTTAAGTTTTTCATCTGATATTTATATTTTACTTAGTTCATCTTTATTTCAATTACCTAAAACAATTTTTAAAGGGTTAGTTCACCCAAAAATGAAATTTCTGTCATTAATTACTCACTCTCATGTCGTTCCACACCTGTTAGACCTTCGTTCATCTTCGGAACACAGATTATGATCTTTTGATGAAATCCGAGAGGTTTTTTTTATCCTCCATGAAAGCAATGAAATTACCGTCATTCAAGGTCCAGATAAGTAGGAAAAACCTCTTTAAAATAGTCAATGTGACTACAGTGGGTCAACCTTAATATTTTGAAGCAACCAGAATACTTTTTTGCACAAAAACAAAACAAAAATAATGACTTTATTCAACAAATTAATCTCTCCCCTGTCAGTCTCCTACACTATTTACGTACGCTAGTCAACGTATACAGAGCCAGCGTTCGGACATTAACATGGAAGCTCTGCAATGCGTTCACTGCGCCAACTGTGTAACAGTCTGACAGGGAAGAGGAGAAATTGTTAAATAAAGTAATTGTTTTTGTTTTGCTTTTCATACAAAAAGTATTCTTGTCGCTTCATAACATTAAGATTGAACCATTTTAACAATGTCTTTACTACTTTTCTGGACCTTGAATGTGGTAATTTCGTTGCTTTCAATGGGAGATTAAAAAAAAAAAACTTGGATTTTATCAAAAATATCTTCATTTGTGTTCTGAAGATGAACGAAGCTCTTGCGATTTTGGAATGACATGAGGGTGAGTAATTAATGCCAGAAATTTCATTTTTGGGTGAACTAACCCTTTAACCCTTGTTATAGTTAACATTAGCAAGCGGTGTTGTTATCGTTTTTATTTCTGTCAAAATATACAGCTACTTTTATGGAAGCTTGATTTGGCCACGGCATAAAAAAATGAAAGATATTTGTGACTTTTTCTTACAACTTCGAGTTTTATCTCACAATTCTGACTTTATAACTTGCAATTTCAAATTTACATTTTTTGTAAATGTGTTTTTTTTTTTTATTTATTCAGTGGCAGAAACAAGCTTCCATAACTTTTAAATGGCCTTCAATAGCAAAAGATGTATTTTTGGCAACGGAAAGGTGCAATTACCAACAGGGGGCAAACTTCAGGCAAACCTCGACCCATTTGTTTAGACCAGGGGTGTCCAATCCTGCTCCTTGAGGGCCACTGTCCTGCAGAATTCAGCTCCAAGCCTAATTAAACACACCTGAAGCAGCTAATCAAGGTCTACTAGGCATACTAGAAACTTCCAGTCAGGTGTGTTAAGGCAAGTTGGACTTAAACTTTGCAGGACAGTGGCCCTCCAGGACCGAGTTTGGACACCCCTGGTTTAGACTAATGTTCATAATGCTAATCTGTGATGTTCACTAACAAAACAAAAACAGAAGAGCAAATGTAAGGAAGTAGCATCAAGAGTGAGTATTTATGAGAGTATAGATTGGCACTGTGAGCTCTGTGTCATTAAAATGACTCACCTGTCAATCATGGTCTCTCAGTGAGTATCAGCAGGTCAAACTCTCATTCCAGTCCTTCCTTGAATCATTTTGTGATGTGATTTGTTAAATTAATGTTAGTTAGAGTGGAGGGAGTCTCTTTAGCTAATAATTGACCTTAAATGAGAAAATGAACTGATTTGCTGAAGCTTTTTGAACTTAAATGTTAATTTTGCCGGAGGGAATGTAATTATGCTCTGGGGAATGAAAGTCTGGCTACATGGATGGAATCTGTCCTCCCGCCGTGGTCTTTGTGGTCACTTATATTTGGTGAAATTCCTACTATAATTGCACATATAGTGTAGCTGCCTCAATTTAGAGTCCAGACATATCTGCATCTTACTAAATATATACACTGACTTGAGTGCTTTCCATTGAGAAGTATTCACTTATTTCAAACAGTCTAGCAACATTGGCACTTAAAAAACACTTAAGCTACACTCAAAACGGTTGAACATCAAACCAAGTCGCATTAACTGGCTTAAATAAAGGTAACACAAACACACTTTTGCGCACTCAAGTAAAAAAAAAAAAGTTATATTAAATGATAAATTAATGGATTTGAAGACTTTCAAAAAAATCATTTGTTTCTGGTTCTCTAATGCTATAGTGGAATGTTATGTTATGCAATACTTTTAGGACCACTGTAATTTAGAACATTAAGAAAAAGAGCCGGAACTGCATTAATGCAGCAAAATCCGCTTGTTTAAAAACATACATCTACAACATATTCATGAAAAGGTTATCATAAAAATTATCTACAATTAAAATACATTTGCGGTTTTAAGTATAAATCATATAGTATTTGTTTACTTTGGATTTGTTTCATTTGAAAAAGTCTCCTCTCACTGCCTGTGTATGTGTGGATATTTTGTTGGAGGTCAGACTCTAGGTGATGTTGGAACAAAGTGTTTGCTTGTGTCAGAGTCTTTCTGGGCTTCAGTTTCCTTTCTGATGGTCATATCTGATTTCAGACTGATGTGTCTGGAGGTTAAGGTCTTAGAGAGCACACTGAGGGTCAGAGAGATGTTGTGCTGCCTGTTTTCTGTTTAGAAATCTGCTGGGTCTTAAATTTGCACATCCTCTATTCATACCCTCTTCATAGAAAATACCACGTGTTTTTCTCCAACATCTTTTTCCACATCATCTTCACATCCTCAAACCAATTTTCTTTCTCTTATAGACACACTATGAAGATGGTGACTACATCATTCGCCAAGGGGCAAGAGGAGACACATTCTTCATTATCAGTAAAGGAAAGGTAAGTCTATTTCAGTGTAAAGTGCAGCAGTGATACTGTGAAGATGAACCCATGATAATATTTCTTCCTCTTCTTGTCACTCCTGTCCAGGTGACGATGACTCGAGAGGACTGTCCGGGTCAGGAGCCAGTCTACTTGCGGTCAATGGGGAAAGGAGACTCGTTTGGGGAAAAAGCCCTACAAGGGTGAGATTGTACTCTAAATCTGACTTTAAGTTTTGTATTACACTACTGTTAAACTCAAAACAGGAATCTCACAAAACCTGCCAAGAACATGTTCATTGTTCACCTAAAAATCACTTAAATTAACATTTACACCCTCCAAATTCTTGTCACTGTAATGTATAAAATCTCATTCTCCTTACTTCAATGAGAGAAAGAAGATGAGTTTCTATTCTATCCTATTTATAGATAAATATAAATAATTACAGTGGTACTGGATAACAATCACTATTGAGAATAAGGGTAATTATTACAAAAATCTTAATGGTCTTATTTTTTCTTTTGATCATTCAGTGAAATGTGACCTAGACTAGTTCTTGTGAGATTCATTCAACCTATTAGTTTTTAAAGGATGTGGTGACATCTTGTGGCAGCTAAGAAAAAGCACTCTTGGAATTGAAAAAAGTATTGGATTCATACTGTTGAGTAGCTGCACTTGCATGGCAAACTCAACTTTATTTACACATTATTTAAAAGTACTGTTTTCTCATACTCTTACAGCTGTGTAAGAATAGGTTTATTCAGGAGTTATATTATGCAGAATCTGGTGTTTTCTACCAGGGAGCTTTCTAGTTTTCTTGACTGTTCCTAATTGAACTGCTAAAAATGACCTGCTCCAGAATTCAGTTTCCTGTTGTTGTTGTCTTTATTTTATTATTTGTGCAAATGACTTCTGCTTTAATAGACAATTCAGGCAATATGTGCAACCATCAATGTATATGAATCTATGCAATCTTTGTGATCTTACTTTTTAAATGTTATGACCTCGTTATACATATGCATTAGAGCATTGAAACTCTTCTGTGGACAAGCATCACGCATGGATAGGAATTCTCTAAATTGACTTTAATCATGGGGCTTTGGAGGTGGGCATGGCGCTGGTGATGGACAAGGACCAGGAGGAGTCGGTCGAGATGTACACCATGGTAGAGCCGACGGTGGGAGGAGCCTTGAATGAAGGGCTTGGCAGAACCCGGGGACTGACAGACGGAGGTGGAACCAGGGTGCGTGGAGTATCCGGCGGAGCAGGGTGACATCCACGGCCCGAAAGCCCAAGGTGGAGCTGCTGGCTTGCGGGTTACATTGGAGGAGCAAGAGTTCCGGGCAGGACCAGAGCGTCCAGGTAGCCGAACGAGATCAGTGGAAAAGGCGAAGACTTGAGGGCTCGGGAGGGAACTGAATCCGTGGACCATAGATCGATTAGGCTGAGGTCTGCTCCTGGCTCAGAGACGGATTGATGATAATTAATCACAGGAACAAACAGGAACATATCCAAAAATAAACAAGCAGGAAAACATGAACTAAAGGAAACCAAACAGAACATCAAAATAAGAGTCCATAACCATGACAAGCATCCTGCAGCAGGAAAACCTACTAGCTGCCAACAATAGAGGAACACAGTAAAATTTATTTCAGTTAGAACAGGGAATAAGGGACAAAAGTACATGGGAAAGACTATAGACTCAGAGATATCATCAGTTATTTCTATTCTATTCTGTTTTAAGGGGACTGTTTACCCCTGATTATAATCCTGCGTTTGGTTGTGTTACTAGGAAACAGTGATCCTGAGAGGGTGTTGATATGCTCCGCAGTGTATCAGGTGTCCTGCTCGGCAGTCTTCTGATGCGAGCTGCGAATGTGTGAACGGAGGTGAAATTTAGGCCACGGTTTTGGAAATCAGAACATTGTGCATGGTCACTGTGATCCCTCAGAGACCAATTAAATATCTTCTGTTAGAGCTGCGTCCTTGTATACGGCATGTGGGTGGGTAACACTTTACGGAGATCCTTGACAGCGTCCAAAACTTGATAAAGGAATCTCTTGATCCCAGGATTAAATTCATGCGTGAGTGTATGTGCATGCAGAAGCATTTGACACCTGATTGGTTCACAAACACATTTGGCAGCGATGATGTGTCGATTTTTCATGCTGTGTTTCCTCAAGCACGTGGATGTGTCCCACTTAAGGCAAATTTACCCCACACCTTACAATTAAAGAAATAGTTCACCCAATAATGAAAATTCTGTCATTATTTATACCAAGTCAAGTCATTCCAAACCCATATGATTTTTCATAAAACACAAAAAGACAAATTTAGAAGTGTCCAAACTTCTCTTTTCTATATAGCAAACATAAATGGGGATCTGGACAGTCTAACTCCATAAAAAAATTACAAAAAGCACCATGAAATATTACATAAGTCTCATATGCATTATTCTCCTGAATGGTACATTTTGTCCCTTTGTATAGCCGTTTTAAGGGGAAAAAAAGCAATTTCAGTATTCTGCACATTTGTGTGTATGTTACACAGAAGAACATAATTAATAAAGGATTGGAACGTCATTTAAGGTGACAGATTTAAATGATGACAGATTTTCCTCCTCTCCTCTGTCTCTCTGTGTTCAGTAATATCATGGAGCAGCTGTGACCTTTGCAGTAGTGTTATTGTGTATTTGTGCTATGACAGCTTTAGAGCCGATATGTTGTGAAGAATTCTCACCTCTGCAAGTGTTTCACTGGAAACGGATCCGACAGCGTGTGCGTGTGTGGTGTCCGGCAGTATTTGCAGTTGGACCCAGGAGCAGACGCTCCATTTGTGTGTTTGGGTGTGTGTTTAGCATTTAGTGACCAGCCATTCTTGCTTTCAGAGAGTCGTGCGTGGGAGCTCTTCCTCGGGACAGCCAATGATGGGACCGATGTCACACAGTGATTGTTTTAGTTTTAATAGAAGTGTACTGTACTGTAGTGGTATATGTGCGTGTATAGCTGTGCTCAGATCAGACAGTAAGTGAATAATGCAAAGCATCATGAGGTCAGAGTGGGATTCAGACTCTGATGACTGCAACTGGAGCGACAGTGAGGAGGAGGACAATCAGCAAACTCTGAGGCACACTGGCTTAATTCTTTAATAGAGTTGAAATAGCTAGCTATTACTATTTTAGTAATTTACTCTAGTAATCTACTGTTTATGCTTGAGATTATATATATATTTATTTATTTACTTATTCAATGGATTATTTTTACCAGATTGTCCAGCATACATGTGAATTTCGTTACCATCTTATTGTACCGTCTTACCGTTAATTTGATTGCTACATAATTCACCGCATAAGTACTTTCATTAGTTATTTGTGTAGTTTTATTAGTAAAATATTTTATATTAATATTTTAATATTTAGACAATTATAATTATAAATTTTTCATTATTATGCTGGCTTGACAAAGCCAACATACTGATCTACTATTTAAGCTGCTACTGCTGCTGCTTCTAGCTTTAAAGCTACAACCACCAGACTCGGGTCAGACCTTCAGACTGTTCTGACTCGGGTTGCTATCTCACTTCTAACTGATCAGAATTACGATTTTCATTAAACCGACAATAAAAACTACAAAAAGTTCCATAGACTTTCATTGAGAGGGTCAAAACATTTATACAATAAATAGAGCATTTTATACAGTATTTATTCCAATAGAGCATTTAAGCTTCATCCACTAAGTATCTATCACTAGCCAAGCTTAGCAATTAGCTTAGGACATGATAGCAAAGTGTTAAAACATGCTAATTTATGTTAACATGTTCATTCATGCTAGCAATGTGACAAAACATGCTAACATCATATAACATGATAAATAATGTGTTAGTCCATGTTAATTCATGCTATCAACATCTTAAAACATGCTAACAGCATGCTAATTCATTTTAGCAGTGTGCTATAATATGTTAATAACATGTTATTGACTTCAAGTAAAACCTTTAAACTTAAAGTTAATACAAAAAATTCAGACAGGACTTTGTCAATCCAACATCAATGTTTGTTTACAAACATTTATAATATTAATTTATTTTAATAATTTTACTATATCTGTTTATCTATATATCTGTGATTTTGAACATTGTAAAATGATGTTTCTCTATTGTGTCCGTGTCTTTTAAACAGGGAGGACATCAGAACAGCGAATGTCATCGCAGCAGAGACTGTGACCTGCCTTGTGATTGACAGAGAGTGAGTATATGTCACATTTATCCTTTCTTTATATACGCCTCTTAAAACATCAAGTGTCATTCCAGCAGTCAGCAGTAAATCAGTCCAGGTTTTCCAGTTGTGGGTTTTACACTGATCGTTCTATTTGTGTGTGTGAGGGACACACAATCTGTGGGTTTGAAGTGCTTATCTACAGCCTTAAAAGTCAATAAATTAAGCTCAACCTAAATAGCTAAAGTGTCACGTGTATCAATAAGCTGGAAAGAGTGAGACAGACAGACAGAGAAGCACATATGTGCCCTCCGGCTGGGAAAACTCATTCCTGTCTGATTGAGACTAAAACCATCAGCCATCTGTGTGAAAGCTGATTGTTACATTTTAATGAGCTGTATTTCATTTAGATATAAAAGTTTCACTATAATTTAGTACTGACTTTCTAAATAAAGAAAGAGATAAAATCATTCAGGGTCATTTGACAGATAGATCTTTAATTTAAAATGAGTTAATTTTTGAAAGCCAAATACCAGTTTTGTGGTGATATGTAGACGTGTCTTTAATAAAAGTGTTGTCAGTTGCAAGACAGCTGAATAAGAACATCATGCAACTGTCTCACTGCTTCTTGACTGGAGAACAGTATTTAGATCAACTTATTCTCATACAGACCACTGTAAATCTCACAGGGAACAGTATGAATATATAAAATGGTGCCTTTGATAAATCTACTCTACCGTTCATAAGTTTGGGGTCATTTCTTCTTTAAAAAAATAATTACTTTATTCAGCAGCGACACATTAAATTGGTCAAAAGTGGCAGTGAAGACATTTATAATGTTACAAAAAGTTTCTATTTAAAAATAAATGCTATTCTTGAACTTTCTATTCATCGAAGAATCCTGGGGAAGGAAAAAAAAACAAAAAACAAAACAAATCGGTTGTCACCGTTTCCACAAAACTATTAACTGTTTTCAACATTGATATAATTTTTCTTGACCAGCAAATCGACATATTAAAATGACTTATGAAGGATCATGTGACACTGAAGACTGGCATAATGATGCTGAAAATGTAGCTTTGCATCACAGGAATAAATTACATTATATATTACTATAAAATACTATATATTTTAATTTTAAATTGTAGTAATATTTCACAACATTATTGTTTTCACTGTATTTTTAATCAAATAAATGCAGACTTGGTGAGCATAAAAGACTTTCAAAAACATTTAAAAAAATCGTACCGACCTCAAACATTTGAATGGTATTGTATTTGTCATAAATATTAAATCTTTCTAAATACGTTGTTTGTGTCAATCTTTCCAGCTCATACAAACACCTGATTGGAGGCCTGGAAGACGTATCCAACAAAGGCTGTGAAGATGCTGAGGCAAAAGCAAAGTAGGTGAAATAATCTCTGAAGACTTATTTTATTATTTGCAAGCAAAGACGGGTCATGGCTCATTTGTGCCAAATATCATGAGAGAATTGCCAAACAATTCAAAAATCACATTTCTCAATGCAAGATTGCAAATAATTTAGGTCATTCATCATCTAGCATACATAATATTGTGGAAAGATTCAGGGAATTTTGGAGCAATTTCCAGGCAGGAAACCTCTTTTAAATGTGCTTGACCTTCGAGCCCTAAGATGGCATTGCATGAAAAACCGCCATGCTGCTGTGTTAAATAAAGCCACCTGTGCTCAGGAGATCTTTGAAAACCTTTGTCACTTAACACAGTCTACCACTGCATCAAGAAATACAACTCGAATCTCTGTTACGCAACGAGAAAGCTATACATCAATTCTATGCAGAGATGCTCTCTGGGCCCGAGCTCATCTCAGATGGTCTAAAAGACGGTGGAAATGTGTGCTGTGGTCAGATGAGTCCACATTTCAGCTTGATTTGAGAAAGAAAAAAAAAAAAAACACGGACATTGAGCTCTCAGTCCCAAAGACGAAAGGGACCATCCAGACTTTCATCAGTTACATGTGCAAAAGCAAACGTCTGTCATGGTATGGGGGTGCATCAGTGCAAACGGCATGGCTGAATTACATACGTGTGATGATACCATTGATGTGGAGGTGTATATTGGGATTGTACAGAGACTTAGAATCAGACAATGACGATGACCATAGACTGTTGAGCAGTCTTGTATCAAACGAAACTGGGCAAAAACTTGCAAAATTGCAACAATTAGTATCCTCAATTCCTAAATGATTAAAAAGTGTAACTAAAAGGAAAGGTGATGTGACAGTGGTAAACATGTCAATCTCTCAACTTTTTGGGAATGTGTGGCAGCCATCAAAATCAAAATTAGTTTATATTTACAAAATACAATTAAGTTGGTCAGTGAAAACACTGGAAATCTAAGGTTAAAAGGAAATCTAAAGTCTAAAGGTTCAAGAGAATTAACACATGACAGATTATTAATTTTATTGCAAAAATAACTTCTGAAAATAGGGTTGTACACAAAGTAAAATTAATTCCTTCCTATTATTTGATAAATAGGAGGTTCAAAAGAGAAGCATACATTTCAAACAACATTATAAATGTAACATTATAACAATGTTTACTGTCTCTTTTGATCAATTTAATGCATCCTTGCTGAATAATCCATTTTACTGACTTGTTAATGGTAGTGTATGTTTGATTTCAGATTTAGCTGCCACTAAACATCACATAAATCAAGTGAAATGTGGTAGGTCACATCACATGTTAGTCAGACGGTCCCTTCTTCTCTAAGTGGGTGATAGTAAAAAAAAAAAAACAAGAGTCTATAACAGGGGTCTCAAACTCAAATTGTCGGGGGTCCGTTTCTGTGATTGACACCTAATAGGAGGGCCATATTAACATTCAAGCGCAAGAAAGCGCAACATTTCAGAAAATTTACTTTCCTTTGCATTATTTCTCATTTACTTCAAATTTCGTTAGGCCTACTAAAATATTTTTATACCTATACTATAAATATCTTATTTACCATACTAAATGTAAACAGCAGTGTCTCTCTCATTGTTACAGAGTGTAATATAATTATATAATACTATTACTAATATAATAATATACTAATATAATACTATTAATTGCAATAGTCTGGTGCAACTTCTCACATCCAACAAGGTGCATGGAATAAAAAATCAGTCATTTAGAAACAAAACCAGTAACACTTGTGGCGTGGAGGGTAGGGTTGCCACCCGTCCCGTGAAATACGGAATTGTCCCGTATTTACAGCCAAAATGACGCGTCCCGTATCAAATCAATACGGGACGCGATTTGTCCCGTATTTTACATAGGTCCACATTATGCAGCATCCCATGCAAATCACCCCACCCGCATTGTGTGAAGACACGTCCTATTCTGCCCCTGATTGGGTAATACTCGCTGCCATCATGGTTTGATTGATTTGTTTCAGGTTCATGGGCCGTGAATCACGGCCAATCAGAGTCAGAGGAGGGCGGGACGCTGTGACAGTGTAATGTTTTTTGTTTTTTTTTATCACCTCAAGTTTTTGATTGATAACGTTAGATTTCATATGCTGCCTATTAAGAAATAATGTTAATAATGTGCATTAATCATGTTATGGTATGATTTGTTTATTAAGGTTAATTTGTACAGTCAGACACATAAGCATTACTTTAATAAGAGATAAGAGAGATATATTTAATGCATATTTAATCAAAATATAGTACCTATGTGAATAAAATAAACAACTATTTGTTATGCTCAACCAATTTAAATAATTGCATCATTCAATACTATAGAATTAGCAATAGACAATATAAAAATAGAATAAATAAATACATAAATATATTTACTTACCAATAATAAACATTTTGTTAAGTGTTTTACTTAAATAAAAAATGTTTGTAGATATTATGTCATTTACAGTTATTTAGGTGTGGTTTCACTGTTTGGATGGTGTTACTGCAAACAATTGACATATTTTAGCCAAAATCTTTGTTCACAACAAATGACAATTTACAATTTGTTTAATTTATAATTACTAAGTTATGGATCTGTTAATTTAATAAGTTAATAAAATATGGTTCCTCCAAAAGCTTATTTTTTGTAGTCTCAGTCACACTTTTTTAGCCTATGTTTATTATTGTCATAGCTGTGTATTGAATATGACCTCTTAAGTTGTGATAGTGAGAGACTGAGTGCATCTGTTCACGCTGATTTCAATAGCAGATATTTTATTATAATGTCCAATGGTATCAATCTTAATATTTTTATGAAAACATGTTTTAAGTTATGATATACCACCACTGGCACGCCATCGGGACTGTGGTCATCGTGGCCCCGAGGGGTGTGGCCCCCGCTGCGGCAGGCGTCCCTTATTTTTCTGTATTGAAGGTGGCAACCCTAGTGGAGGGGTCAGAAATAAACAAAAAAACTGGAGCTATATATCAACTTTATTTTGCCAAAAAATAAAAATCTCTCATTGTTACATACATTATTAGCTTTTAACATCTAGTGGAAGTATTTTCCCTTACTTTATGTTAGCTTAAATAACATTAAAATCTTGCACTGAACAAATACAATCCCTGAATACATTTTTACACTCTTCTGTTTCTTGACAGACACCTGACACCACATTTGTCCAAGATGCTGTTTGAGCGTTTCGGTGGTTTAAATCGACGCTCGTGACTTAAGGTTGAGTGCTTTTACTGTAATTTAGGCAAGCGCGCTCATAATAGAAGTGATTGAGAGCGCGGCTCATGGTTGCATAGCAACGACAGACGCCACTGGAGCGAAAGCGCTTTGGAAAGAAGGAGAATGCGGCGCAGCCACTTATGTGACGCGATATGTGATATGTGAATGTTCCTTAGAACGGCGACTTTTTCTTTGCATATCAGACAAGTAGCAACTAGAGAATAATAATAATAATAATTTAGCGGGCCGGATTATGTTTTATTTTTGAGATCAGTTGCGGGCCGGGTGGAGGGGGAGGGCGGGCCGTAAATGGCCCGCGGGCTGGCAGTTTGAGACCACTGGTCTATAAGTATGGCAACCATTACGATGCAATTGTCAAAGGGCAGCTCAAGGATGTTTACTGTAACTCTAGAACTGTAAAGTAGGAAAGCTGTGCTAGCATGCAGAAGACATGTCATATAAGAACCAGCAACTGTTCAGAATCAGAAGAAACACGATGCGAAAGTGATGCAATCATTGTGTGGCAATGAGGAAATAATCCGCTCAGAGAAATGTGAAACCTTATAACATTTCACAGAGAGAACGAGGGATTCTGGGATAGCTCAGAAACTAATTTCCCACTTCAAAAATCCCTTCAGTGTCATATCTGAACTAAAATAGAAACTTTTCTTCCTCTTATCTGCTCATCTGCAATGTAAATGAACACTGATGAATAATGAAGAGGTGCCTGTAGCCTGTGTGACTGTCATAGATTAAAGCTTATTAAGACACATATACAGCTGTCACCTCCTGCACTGCGTCCCCAGTGATCTAAACTACAAACCTGTAAATAAATCTCCAGCTGCCTCACTGACAGATAGAGAACACTCTAATGAGACTCTCGTATACATAAATGTGTCATTTCTGCATCACTAGTGGCACCAAACAGAATTGCAAAAATTATGACTTAATCAAGTAACAATCAAGACAAACAATCAATCCCTGTCTTCCATTATTCAGCTAAACAGGTATAGGTGCTTGAGCTAATATTATGTTTGACCCATTTGGACCACTTAAACAAAAACAGATTGAATAAAATTACAAACTCCACCTCTCCATAAACTCTCTCATACATATTTATAGTATCAGTCTTCCTGTATAGGACAATTAAACAAACTCCTGGTTTTAGACCACAGTAATTTATTAGTATGGTGTAGGACCTCCTTTTGGAGCCAATACAGCAAGACTATATCTTGGGAATGACAGATACAAGTCATTCACAGTGGCCAGAGGAATTTTGAGCCATTCCTCTTCCAGAACAGTGGCCAGGTAACTATGTGATACTTGCTCCTCCAAAATACCCCAAAGTGGCTAAAAAATACTTAGATCTGGTGACTGAATTATCATGCTGATACACGACACCTCCTTCAGGGTACAATATTTGAACCATTAGGTGCACATGGTCCTCCAGAATGGTTCTGTAGTCCTTGTCAGTGACACGCCCATCAAGCACAGTAGGGAATGGCATGATATTGCAGCCCAAACCATCACCGATCTACCCCCGTGCTTCACTCTGTGCACACTACAGTCCGGGAGTTAAGCCTCTTTGGGGTTTCTCCACACCAACTCCCACGGATGTGGGAACAACCGTGAAGGTGGACTCATCAGAGAACAATACATGTTTCACACTGTCCACAGCCCAAGGTTTGCACTGTTGGCACTAATGAAACCGACATTTGGCTTTTGCACGAGTGACCAAAGGTTTGGCTATAGCACCCCGACCGTGAATTCTGTTACTAAAACAAATTCCTTGTATGTGTAAACATACCTGGCAATAAAGCTCTTTCTGATTCTGATGAATACTGACTCCCAACAAACATTTTTTGTGGAAACAGGAGTGTCGAGGTGCACATTTAATTCTGCAGATGTGGTTTTATGCTTTTTGGATACAATCCCTATTAGTACTCCTGGTCACAGATGAGCCAGTGAGACGTGGACCAACAATTTGTCCTCTTTTGAACTCTGATGTGTCCCCCATTATGTTGTGTGAATTCTAATATTTTATGTACAGCTGCGCTATTGCCCTGCTAATTCAACCTTCACATTCTGCTCTGCTCTTTACTGATGGAATATAGAATCAGTGAAGATTGGCCACCATATATATATATACACACACACACACACACACGCAGCCAATCTTCACTGATAAAAAAAAAGAAGACTAAAAATAGATACTCTGAAAAGCTGAAAAAACTGTTTTCAGCCATGACCCGGCGTCAGTCTGGACAGGCCTTAGGACCATCACAAAGTACAAATACCCCCAATCTGTGGAGAATCAACAAATGACCGAGGATCTGAATGCATTTTACTGCAGGTTTGAAAAGCCCACACCCGAGTCACACCCCACACCTGCTCTGACCTGCACTTCACACATTTACCAGCACCTTCTGCAACCCCCCTCCTGCCATCCAAACTGTGCTTAAGGTCTGTGTGGAGGACATATGCCAGGTCTTCAAAAAACAGAAGACTAGGAAAGCTTCAGGCCTAGACAGTGTTTCACCTGCCTGTTTAAATGTCTGCGCTGACCAACTGACCCCAATCTTCATGAAGATCTTCAACAGATCACTGTTGCAGTGTGAAGTTCCCTACTGCTTCAAACGCTCCACTATCATTCCGGTCCCCCAAAAACCCCAAATCACTGGACTTAATTACTACAGACATGTCGCTCTCACATCTGTGGTCATGAAGTCATTTGAAAGACTGTTGTGTGGCCCACCTGAAGGACATCACTGGACCCTTGCTGGACCCTTCAGTTTGCCTACAGAGCAAACAGGTCTGTGGATGATGCAGCCAACATGGGACTGCATTATATCTTGTAACATCTCAATAGACCTGGGAATTATGCTAAGATCTTATTTGTAGACTTCAGTTTGGCCTTCAATACCCTCATGCCTGGTTATCTCACAACCCAACTGACCCAGCTCTCTGTGCCAAGCCCAATCTGTCAGTGGATCACAAGCTTTCTGATAGACAGGCATCAGTTAGTGAGACTAGGGAAACTCACATCCAGGACTCAGAATCAGTACTGGTGCCCCCCAGGGTTGTGTGCTCTCTCCACTGCTCTTCTTCCTGTATATACGAATGACTGCATTGCAAAAGACCCCTCTGTCCAGCTCCTAAAATTTGCAGATGACAACAGTCATCAGCCTTATCCAAGACAATGTGACGAGTCTGCTTACAGACTGGAGGTTGAACAGCTGGCTGTCTGGTGTAGTCACAACAACCTGGAGCTGAACACTCTCAAAACAGTGGAGATGATTGTGATCTTCAGGAAACACCAGTAATGCATGTACACTGGATATCAAGGCATTGCAAAATAGATGCTATCATAGGGAACCCATAAAGCTCCATATTGCCACCTTGTGGTCAATCAACAATCTACTCTGTAGATGACCTGTAATGAATTCCAGGCACCATGAGCCACAAGCAACATCACACGTGCTTAATCAGCAGTGCCACAAGGTTTATATTTTAATTTTACAATCAGACATTTTAAAATTTATTTTGTTGATTTCTGGGGCATAAAATATCAGTAAATTGTCCACCAGAAATGTGAAATCCATGACAATGTTGCTAGCTTCCAGCATTTTTTTCAGTATGCATGAGCACAAAGAAGACTGAAGATGTCATAGTAGATTTCAAATCAGTAGATATGTTTTCAATTTATCAGAATCTCTATCCAGAGCGCAACCTGTTTCACCAATTAATTTGTTTAGAAGCTTATTTCCATTTTTTCCCCATACAAATCCAAATTTTGGTAGATTATGGGTTATCAAACTCATTTTAGACTGAGGACTGAATTAGACAAAATTATGCAGGTCAGATTTATTAAAATATTTAATTGTTTTATGAATTTTCATAAGTTAATGATGTTATATCATATTATATATTATTTGTCTTTAATACTCCTGCTGTTCTCTCTATGAAACTGGTGTGAAGCATTTAACATCTCTAGCTTTCAGTTGAGGAATTAATTTCTTCTGTTTACAGTTTTAGCAAGGAGTTTTGGCTTGCATCCATGCCTCTTTCTCAAACTGCACTCGGTGTTACTCTTGTTTGTGCATGGTTCTATGCCAGCATTCTCCAGCCTGGCTGCGCATCTCTGACCCTGCCAGCCTAATAACTGATTATGTGAAAGGGATTGAATAATAACCGAAGTACTCTTTATGCACGCGCGCTGGGTTTTAGGACCCCTGGCAGTGTGCATGGAAAATTGTAACCTCTCTGTGACACTGCAAAGCAGTTTTTGCCCAGCCAAATAGCAGCTCAGTCATGTCATTGGACAAGGCTCAAACAAAGGGATTTGACTGGCGAGTTGTGCATCATGAGCACTCATCATAAGGAAGGAAAAATTACTATCACAGGTCACAAGACAGACATCCAGCAGCATTTTATTTGCAATGTTATCTTATGCCATTCGAACCTCTAATTAAACAGGTTGCAAATATCAATGCTGAACAAAAACATTTTTATGAAAGTGAACTGATACAAACCCCTCTTTGATCTCTTACCAGGTAAAACATTGTTGGTTGCATTCAAAATAAAACTGATTTGATATACGACAAATTTATGGAAAGTCACAACCAGGTTCATTTTCACCCAAATGATTAATTCTTTAAATATTAGCGCCCAAAAATAAATAATGCCTATGTAGATAAAATAGTGAAAGAAGAGCAACCAACAAGTGAAAATGACACCTGTGAATAATTCTGTTCTGTTTAGTACTGTTCAATACTGTTTAAAAAGCATCCCAGAGTGCACCTCATAAAGCTGTTTCCAGACAAAGGGTGACGACTTTGAGGTTTGGAAATTACATAAGATTTGGGTTTTGATTTGCAGGTTGTCCCACTAGACAGACAGATGGAATACAGTATCTGTACATCTTTTCTTCCATTCATCATTCATTCCTTTTTCTGATTTTGAAATGCAGATATGAGGTGGAGAACGCCTTTTTCTCCAACCTAAACCTGTCTGACTTCAACATCATCGACACTCTTGGAGTTGGAGGATTTGGACGTGTTGAACTGGTAACAGAATGTCATGTTTTCAACACAATATTTATTTTTGTGTGCGCATTTTTTTTCTCAATTATTTTTGATCATATTGTGTACTTTATAATAGTTACATTATAGTAATTAATTCAGTTTTTTTTAATACACTATCTCTCCTTGTTTTATTCTTAGGTGCAGCTTAAAAGTGATGAGGTGAAGACATTTGCAATGAAGATCCTAAAGAAGCGCCACATCGTGGACACGAGACAGCAGGAGCATATCCGTTCAGAGAAACTAATTATGCAGGAGGCACATTCGGATTTTATAGTCAGGTACTTCCAGTGGCCAAGCATCTACTACATTAAACTGCAGTTTTTAATAACTAAAGTGGTTTATATGCAGTGTTATTTTATCATTTATATACTAGTTTTTGTAAATATTTTGAAATAAATTTTACATTTATATTTTCTGTATTCATTTTAATTTTATTTAACATTTTAGAAATTGTGGTTTTGTAATTTTATTATTATTTTAAAATGTCAGTATAGTTTTTTTAAGTTTTAGTTTGTCATTTTATTGCCTCAACTAAGCAAAAATGAATTTTTTTTTTAATGGTTTTAGTTTTAGGTAACAATAATAACCCTCTCTATGTCAAATGTGATGTTGGTAGTTTTTGCTTTGACATCAGACATGTGACATGTAGATGTACAGTATTTCAACCCTTGATTTTGTACAATTACATTCTGACTGTGTTCCTCTTGTTTTCTTAGACTCTATAGGACATTTAAGGACAGTAAATACCTCTATATGCTCATGGAAGCGTGTTTAGGTGGAGAACTGTGGACTATCCTCCGAGACAGGTGACACTTATTTATTCACTTTGTTTTCTCGTATGGATTTCAATAATAAAACAGTCCTGTTTTTTCCTCATCACAGAGGAAACTTTGACGATTCAACCACACGGTTTTACACTGCGTGTGTGGTAGAGGCGTTCGCTTACCTGCATTCCAAAGGCATCATATACAGAGACCTCAAACCAGAGAACCTGATACTAGACCACAGAGGCTATGCCAAACTGGTGAATACAGCACACCATAAAGACACCCAGTACTCACCCTAAAGTAGCTTCATGAGGATGAAAAGACAATAATAACTTGAAGTCATCTAGAGCATTGTTCTTCATTAATGTACAGTACCTCAAAAAGTATTTGGAGACTGAAGCTACACTACTGAAGTGTTTTAATATCATTGAATTAAATATCAAATTATCAAACCAATTGGTATTAAAAAAAAAAAAAAAAAAGAGCAAATTTTTCGAGAGGCTGCTCACTGCAGAGTCAATGGGTGGAGCTTAAAGGTGGTACAGAGGATCTTTTCGTCGACTGAGTTTTTGAAATGAGCGCATGCGTAAGAACAACCCCCCTCCATTTCGAGTGAACGCCTCCCAAAACTCGTGCAGGAGTATTGGAACACGAGTGTTTACCACCGGCATTCGCTGTGTTATTAAGCCGGGCACACATTGAACGACTAGCTAAAACATTCTAAGACTATGCTCAACATACAGCGATTGTTTTCTGCTCCTGAAGCAAATTTATATACTTTCACATGGAATTTGAACACCGACTGTAATCGCAGACTGAACGCAACTGGCTCTGACTGGACGCGTTTGAGCGCGATCAGTCATAAGTATCAATTTACATTCATAATCGGCCTTACAATCGTTAAGTGTGTGTGCGACTTAAAGCCGCGCACACACTTAGTGGA
This sequence comes from Anabarilius grahami, assembly GCA_003731715.1. Lineage (NCBI taxonomy): Eukaryota > Metazoa > Chordata > Actinopteri > Cypriniformes > Xenocyprididae > Anabarilius > Anabarilius grahami. The sequence continues at coordinate 1,596,260 of RJVU01065935.1, read as the reverse complement.
TTCATTATGTCGGACTCACCGCAGGTAACTCATAATCTGCAGTTGTTACTCCTGTCTCCTGACAAAAACATTGCATGCGGCGCCTGTGGAGTGTGGAAAGTTACTGGAGCGCGCAGCCGCGCATCTCTCACAAGGAACGTAATGGCAGTGATTGACAAGCCAGAGGGCCAATCGTTTACGCGATGATCGTGTTAACGATTGGCTGCTGTTTTTAAGGCCCTACCTCGTGCACAGATGATGTATATTAATAATATTCCTTTCATGTGTACCTAATAAATAGTCTTTTATCAGTCAGTAAAGACAGTTTCAAGTAATATTGCAAAAATGTATAAAACAAAACATCCTCTGTACCATCTTTAAAGTCCAGCTCCCCCTCGCTGGATGTAATGGGTGGAACTAGACGGTCCAAGCACACTCTAACCCTACCTATAACCCTATCACTAAACATAACTCCACCCATTAGGTTCACAGAGATGGAGCTGGACTAGGTCAAGCTCCACCTATTAGATCTGAATGTCATTAAGCGCTACAGTAAGCACCACTTGCAGAAAAATAAGTTTGCTGTATGCTGACAACAGATATACTGTTATCAGTTATTCAATTTGCATTTTGAACACAAAATGCTCCATGTTTACTGTGTAATTTCTGAATAAATGATATGACAGAATCAGTAAAAAAAAGAAAAAGAAAAAAAGAGTCAACTGCAGACCCGCTAAAATTGGAACAAAAAAAAAAAAAGCCTAAGCCAGGGTGAATACAAAGTGTAAATGCTTTTTCTCCATTCACTTTTTGGTCCACTTAAAGGTATAGTTAAACCAAAAATGTAAGTTCTGTCATCATTTATTCACCCTCATGTCACCCCAAATGGCTTTCTTCTGAGCAGTTTAAAAAATATTTTGAGAAATGTCAGCATTCTTCAAAATATTTTATTTTGTGTTCTGCAAAAGAAAGAAAGTCATACAGGTTTGGAAACATGAGGGTGAGTAAATGATGACAGAACTTTCATTTTTGGATGGAGCATCTCTTTGAAGAGGTCAGACTTTGCTTCTCTTTCATACTCAAGTATGAAACCTAAAATCTTGTGTAAATCTTTTAAAGGTGGATTTTGGCTTTGCTAAGAAGATCGGCTTTGGGAAGAAGACATGGACATTCTGTGGTACTCCAGAGTATGTGGCACCAGAGATCATCCTGAATAAAGGACATGACATCTCCGCAGATTACTGGTCACTTGGAATCCTCATGTACGAGCTACTGACCGGCAGGTGAGACACAGAGCTTCACGTGTTTGAAACACTTGTTCATTTAATTTTTTTTTTTTTTTAAGTATTATGATTTTGAATTTATACTACACATGCAAAAGTAAAAAAAAAATTTAACTCTTCATTTTTCAGTCCTCCTTTTTCAGGACCAGATCCAATGAAAACATACAACATCATTCTAAGAGGCATTGACATGATAGAATTCCCCAAAAAAATTACCAAAAATGCTGCCAATCTAATCAAAAAGCTATGCAGGTATGTATCCATCACACAATAAAAACACATTAGCTGTCAATCAGCGATGTTTACCAATGCAGATTTGTTTTTCTTCTCAGAGACACTCCCTCTGAAAGACTAGGAAACTTGAAAAACGGTGTCAAAGACATCCAGAAGCACAAGTGAGTTTGACATTCGCTATAAAACATGAACTTACAAGAACGAGCTGATACAGTTCTATGATTAACCTCATGTAATGAACATGTCTGCAGATGGTTTGAAGGGTTTAATTGGGACGGATTGAGGAAGGGGACACTGACGCCCCCCATCATCCCTAATGTAAGTCCTTACGCTCATGCAGGATATATTTTTACACTGATATACTCTATGCAAGTACACAGGTTCTATATAGAACCTCAAAGGGTTCTGTCAGGTGCTTCATATATAGAACTTGTTTTAATTCATTTGTAATTTTAATACAATTTTATGAATTACGCAGCTTGTAAGCACTATCTCTAAAAAATATATTATAAAGTTAAATATGAAAGTATTATGCTTAATTATTTAATATATTCCTCCTCATATAAAACCTTTTTTGCATCATTTGAAATTGAGTCAAGAGCCCAAGGGTTCTATATAGAACCCCACTGAATCTTTTTTTCTAAGAGTGTATTGTATACACAAGTGCATTTCTGCCTTCTTACTGTGGTGCTAACAAATCTTAAAATGTCTCTGACATTTAACTGAAAATGTTTTTATTCAGATAGCTAGTTATAAACATGTCTAACTTTACCAAACTTGCTTTGCTCTCTTCGAACATTGCTTTGTCATGACAATAGTTCTGAAAGAGAAAATAGACAGCCCACAATAGCACTGAAAAATGACATTTGAATTGTGTTCGCACTCATTTCGAAAAGCATCAGTGTGTAAAAAACGAGCTAGCGTTTGGTTTCACATACTGCATAGACACAGGACTGAATAACTGTGCTATAGTACACTACTGTTTAAAAGTTAGGGGTAAGATTGTTCTTGAAAGAAATTAATGTTTTAATTCAGCATGGATACATTAAATTGATAAAAAGTGAAGAATACATCCAGATGTTATATAATGTTTCTATTTAAAATAAATGTTCTCTTGAACTTATATATATAAAAGAATCCTGAAAAAAGATATCAGTTTTCACTAAAATATTAAGCAAGTTCAACATTGAATCAAAACAAAAAAAAATATTTCTTGAGCAGCAAATCATCATATTTGAATGATTTCTGAAGGATCATGTGACACAGAAGACTGGAGTAACATTGCTGAAAATTCAGCATTTGACATTACAGGAATAAATTACATACTTAACATGGTAACACTTTATTAATATTAGTTACAAAGAATACAAACTATTAGTTTATAGTTAATATATTGTAGTCTCTACATTGTTAATATATATTAATAGGCTATATACAAATAGTGAGTTCTTCATTCATTGTCACTCTAACTAAATATTTAAAGGAGTTGGATAAAGTTTTTTTTTATGCTTTGTTAACTTATTAACCGTAAATAGTTCTTACTTTAGATTAGGTCATGGAAAATCGTAAAGTGTCATTAAACCAACCTTTATTTGACATTAACTGCATTAGTATTAAGTGTTCGTTAAAATGTTTACAAATACATTAAGCATATATATGCTTAAACTAAACATACTCCTGACGATATATACAAAGTTCTGATATGAAACTTTAGATGGCGCAGGCGCAGGTCGTTAACTCAATCTGCTTGCAAATCACATCATTCTCTATAGGGCACAGCTGATTGGTTCTTGCTGTATCAGTAGCCAATGAGTTTGCTGCTCGACTTTCAAATACTTGGTCAGCATTTGCTGTAGCAGTTGCAGCACACTTTCAGAATTCCTCTGAAATTCAACATCCAAGATAAGTGAACGGTCTTTCTTATGCTACATCACTATGCATTATTGTGTAGTCTGCCATATTAATTCCTTATGAAGTAACCATACACAAGGTTTAAAATCATGTGTCATGTTAACAGTTCTGTTTTAATGTTTAGAGTGAATTACTAAGCATATTAGCAGCTAGCGTTTATGCAGCAGCAGCAGCAGCAAGCAAGCAGACAATGTAGTTGCTGTGAGGATACAGTGACAAAGCATTGCTGGCATGTGAATTCGTTAAAGTGAAATAGGCTTTCAGTTTTGTATAGCAAATTCGAATGCAATGTTAGTGAATACCAACAGCATGCTAACAGATGTTGTGGTGAAGTATAAAACACTGTTGTGCCTTGCTAACGTTGATCATGCAATGTGAACAGTGTAATTTAATATGCAAACAAAAGTATTCACTTTAATTACAATATGGATGTATGCGAGCAGCTACATTTCTGGCAGAATTAGATTTTGAGCATACTACAGGACGAACAGCGGTTTGTGCTAATGTTGGATACTTTCATCGCCAGCATATTAGTAGGCTAAAGATAAGTAGATAATCCACTGTTTCATATAAAGAAACGAAACCTAGAGTGTGTCAAGGCAGTTTCCCAGGCATCCTCAAACAAAAACAAGAGCACTCTCCATTGATACTGTAATAATATCATATTGGCAAATGCTCCAGTACGTTTTTGTGTTTGGAGAATGTCAAATGTTTCTATTTGTGGCGTGTTTTTGCAGCAGTGAGCAGTGTGGTCAATCACAGAAATGTTTGTTGATCCTTGAATGGAATGGCTATCAGAGAGTCCTGTTCATTCATTCATTGCACCAATGACACATTGATTACTGCTAATGCCGTAAACTAATCAGCAGAATGGAGTGTTTTTATAGCATTAAAATGAATGGAACTATATAAAGCAAGTTTTAAAACCAGGGGCCAGTTGCATAAACTTAGCCACTTAATAAAATAGTTTGACCAACTAGCAGTTAGTTAAGAAGTTATCAGCCTTACTTTTCCAATTCAAATTAGACCAGTCTACCTTTTTATGTAACTTGTAAAAAAAACTAAAAAAAAAAACTACTAATGACTAACTTTTAAGACTAGTCTAAGCAGTTTATGCAACCGCCCCCAAGCATCATGATTTACAATCTTATGTTTGTTGCAGGAATAATTTACAAAGCATATTAGCAGCAGCGATTACATTATCATGTTTATTCAGCAGCAGCAAGCCATTTATGTAGCTGCTGTGAGAATACAGCGACTAAACATCGCGGACATGAGAAAACGTTTAATTTATATATATTGATATATATATATATATATCATTCTCAGGGCACAGCTGATTGGTTCCTGCTGTATCAGTAGCCAGTGAGCTTACTGCTCAACCTTCAAATACTTGGTCAGTGTCTGCTGTAGCAGTTTGCAGCACACTTTCAGAAACCCTCCACCTTCCCTAGCTCCACTTTATAGATCTGCTACGGGTAATTCATGTACGCTATATTGTACAGCAGCATATATATATACACACACACACACAGTATATACGATCCCTTATCCCCGGAGCTAAACATAACCACTTTAAGAAATAAATAAAGTAACAATGCTGTCAAAATGTCAATACTGAATGTTTTTTGTGTCTATGCAAATATAAGTAAATGTATGTGTGGTAGCAAAAAAACATACAAATACTCATGAGATCACGTTGTTAAAATACATCAGTTTAGGTTTAGGGGATAGAATATACAGTTTGTACAGTATAAAAGTCATTATTTCTATTGAAAGTGCCCATCAAAAAAGTGAAAACACTTTTTTGTAAAACATGGAAACCCAACGTGTGTGTGTGTGTGAGCGTGCATGCTTAATGTAGTTGTAAACATTTTAAGAAACACCATGAATGCAATTAAAGTCCAATAAAGGTTGGTTTAAAGCACTTAATGACATTTTCAGATTTTCCATGAGCTAATCTAGTGAGAATTACACCTAATAACCATTAACAACTCATTTACCACTGATTTAAAATACTGTACATCACCATAAGTTAACAAACCATAAAACATTTTCTAACTCTTTACGACATATGAGTTAAACAATTTTGTTAATTACAGTGACAATGAATGAACTCACTATTTGTATATAGCCTATTAATATATTAAAAATGTATGTATTATATATATAAACAATGAATTAACTACAAACTAATAGTTTGCAAATTATTTGTAAGTACTTTATCACTGTATACTTATTATAAAGTGTTACAGTAATTGGTTTAACTAACATTAAAAAAGGTGAATAAATACTGTAGCAAATGCTGCTCATTATTAGTTAATATAAGTGAATTCATTAACTAACATTAAGTAACTGGACTTTATTGTAAAGTGTTACATTAAAAGGTGCACTATAACTTTTGGCCCTCTTGCAGTTAAAAAACAAAACATGCATTTTGTGGAAGAACAATGTTTTGGTTGTGTTTCAGCTCTGAATATGGTTATCCTAATTGCAGATGAATATGGTTATCATACTTCTCATAAAACATTCACTACTAGGCTTAAGAGATATAACCAGTTTAGATGGAAAGGATCTCAAGCTGACTATCTGTAGACATTACTGTAGCTACACACATTAATAGACACGCTACTTCCTCAAATGGATTCCAGCACAGCGCTACAACAGCCATAATATGAAAGACTCTCAGTAGATAATGCTTTACAATAAACTCTGTTAGAGAGATACATAAGGCAGTTTATCTGTTCAATAAAATACCTTATTCACATGTTGATTAATAAAAACGCATCGCTTTTACAAGATTTCAAACCCCTCAGTTCTCTCCATCTCTGAAAAGCCAAGCCAACGTTTATTATCGTTTTATTACGAGCTCTGTCGTCTTCTCTTTTTGCCAGCAGACTCTCCTCTGCTTTTTTTTTTTTAATTCCCCAGAGGTTGGAGATTTAACGTTCTCCATGTCAACCTTTCTAGCTCATTGTGACAACTAACCTATGCCACTCCCATACCATACACACGTCAAAGTAGCCGGAGCAACTATTCTCTATTTACGGATATGACGAGACACGCCGGAGTGACGCATGTACACATTTTTCCTGCAAAAAAACACCCTGACAGGTCTAAAATATAAACACTTATAATAGGCTTACCACAGTGAATCAGGGTCCTGTATTACACACTGTATAACTCACATGCTAACAGGTTCTCCTATTTTTGTGCACATGTAGGTAACATCATCCACGGACACCAGTAACTTTGACAGCTTTCCAGAGGACAATGAAGACCCACCGCCTGATGATAACTCAGGCTGGGATACAGACTTCTAAACAGGCTTAAACACACACGTGCACACGTACACAGACACACAACGTCAGCCTGGGATACACATGCTGCACTACCATATGGACTGAAGGAGAAATGTGGGAAGAAGCAGAAGGAGAAGAGGAAGATGGATTTTTGTCCATCATGAAATTAATTGACTGTCAAGACCCGGAGACAAAAAAATGAATGTCTTGCGTGAGCGTGTCTGTGTGCGTGTTCACCGTTGACCCTTAATAACCACCTTTACTGTGAGATAACTGAGGAGACAGTCCATTTAGGGAAAAGGCTGTGACCTCAGTGATTTGTTCTTCTCCCTGATTGGCTGTAAACTCTTCATTCACCAATCCGTGTGCAGACTACTCTAAAGACCACGCTGTATGTCGCAGGAGTCCAGACAGACCTGAATGTTGCTCTGTTGCTGTAATACTCATTCGTTTTAGCACATGTAAATAATAGCATAATATCACTACCCTGAAAAACTCAAACATACGCTGGCGTTCCCGACATGTATCGGTTTATCTCTCACGTGTATCATAATACGTCAATCATAAGACTCAGTTTCACCCTCTTCAAACACATACAGACATTATAGACACATCTTCTCACCTCTATATGCTGTTAATTTATTGTTGTGCCGGTGGCCATTACAGGTTATAATATTCTGAGCCCAGTGCTGTTTTCTCAAACTTTATCCCATGAAATGATGTGCCTCAAATTCATAGCTCCATTGATGGTGTACTGTATTTATTGTCTCAGATTTATAATAATGATGAGGTAAGTACTGACCACTGTGAACGACCAGATCTTAAATAGGAACAGAGCTTCAATAAAACAGGAACGGACCTGGGATTGGTTTGCCCTTTATGGCCATTTCTTAAACCCGATTAATTCGAATGCAGGTACAACATACTCATGATTTCTCCAGAGATTCAGCCATGTCAGATCACGAACAGTATTAGTGCCTTAAATCAATGGCATTCTGCGACGCTCCTCATGCTGCATGTCAGAATACAATCCCTTCAGCCTGCTGCTGTCCATCTGTCTAGTTTTTTTTTTACACAATAAAGCGACTGTTTTAGACACTCCCTGTATCCTCACATGATCTTCAGCTGTCTTTTATACGTCTGAAATGTTTGTTCTGTGAACTTTATTATTTTGATCCAAATATAGAAATTCTGTCCTGTTTATTCACTCTCATACAAACTTCTAGGACCTTCTTTCTTCTGTGGGAACACACGTCTCTTTTCCATGTAATAAAAGTGAATTGCTGTCAAGCTCCAAAATGAAAAAATTGTATCATAATAGTCCACATTGACCAAAAAAAAAGGAGAGAAAAAAAAAAAGAAGAAAATATTACTGACTGAACATTTTCTAAAGACGGCCTTAAATTTAAGTATGACGCTTTAGATCGTTATTTTAATGTTTTGAAAGAAGTCGTATTCTCGCTGAGGCTGCATTTATTTTGAACACAAATATAGTAAAAACAGTAAATATTGTTAAATATTATTACTATTTAAATAATTATTTTCTAATTTATTATATATTAAAATGTAATTTATTCCTGTAATGGCAAAGCTGAATGTTCAGCATCTTTACTCCAGTCTTCAGTGTCACATGATCCTTCAGACATCATTTTGGTAACACTTTACAATAAGGTTCATTAGTTAATGTATTAACTAACGTGAACTAACAATGAGCAATACATTTGTTACTGTATTTACTAATCTTCGTTAACATTAGTTAATGAAAATACAGTTGTTCATTGTTTGTTCATGTTAGTTCACAGTGCATTAATGTCTTGTTAACATTACATTTTAATCATGTATTAGTAAATGTTGAAATTAACATTAACAAAGATTAATAAATGCTGTATAAGTGCAGTTCATTATTAGTTCATGTTAACTAATGAACCTTATTGTAAAGTGTTACCATCATTCTAAACCAAGGTTTCTGGATTGATAAAAATATAATGTAAGTTCCTCTGGATATATGTCTTCTAAATGAGTTAGGTGAATCTCACAAAACCATGTGCATGTTATGTATTTCACCCCTAAATCAAAAGAATAATTATAAGAAATTAAAGCCTCCCTTTTAGGACCATTAAGATTTTTTTTTTCATAACTAACTATGTTACTGGATATGCATTATTGTGATTATAATTATTCTCCATTAACTTAGATTCTCTTTAATGTATTACAGATATTCTGCATTAGTTAGAAAATACAATTATTTATATTTAATCAGCATAAAGGAAGAACAACAAATACTATCTAGAAATACAATTTAAATATTTAGTTATTATTATTATTAGCATTACAGTAATGAGAATTCGGGAGAATTTTAAATGTCCTAAATACTTTATATTTTTTTATTTTCTTTTGCAATTAAATATAATTCAAAACATGTTCTTGTCTGCTTCTCTAAACACATCCTTGTTGCAAGAACATGGGAAGGACCAGAGTATATGATGATCTGCTGTTTTCTCACAGAAAAGGCCATTTAGGCTATTAGAGATGCACCGGTCGACCGGCCATAAATCGGATGGTTTTTGCTCCAAACGATACACGATATTAGGCAACAAGTGAACATTTTGTCCTCAACGTTGATGTGTTAGAAGCAGGAAAAAAGGATTTGAGCGAGTTTGACAAGGGCCAAATTGTGATGGCTAGACGACTGGGTCAGAACATCTTCAAAACTGCAGCTCTTGTGGGGTGTTCCCGGTCTGCAGTGGTCAGTATCTATCAAAAGTGGTCCAAGGAAGGAACAGTGGTGAACCGGCAACAGGGTCATGGGTGGCCAAGGCTCATTGATGCACGTGGGGAGCGAAGGCTGGCCCGTGTGATCCGATCCAACAGATGAGCTACTGTAGCTCAAATTGCTCAAGAAGTTAATGCTGGTTCTGATAGAAAGGTGTCAGAATACACATTTCTATCCCAGAAAAAGGGGGACCAAAAGGGCGACTAATATTGTGTTGGTCCCGCTTTTGCTGCCAAAACAGCCCTGACCCGTCAAGGCTTGGACTCCACTAGACCAGTGTTTCCCAACCCTGTTCCTGGAGGCACAGCAGCACTACACATTTTCAAACTCTTCCTAATCAAACACAGCTGATTCAACTCATCAGGTCGTTAGTAGAGACTTCAAGACCAAAAATATATGGGTCAGATAAGGGAGACATCCAAAATGTGTACTGTTGGTGGGCCTCCAGGAACAGGTTTGGGAAACACTGCACTAGACCCCTGAAGGTGTGCTGTGGTATCTGGCACCAAGTTGTTAGCAGCAGATCCACTTGCCCATTTTTCCTGCTTCTAACACATCAACTTTGAGAACAAAATGTTTTCACTTGCTGCCTAATATATCCCACTTCACCTGTCAGTGGTCATAATATTATGCCTGATTGGTGTGTGTGTATATTAATATATATATTTTAAGGCCAATCTACCTGTAACAGAGCAAATAAACAACAAATAAATGTGCTTAAAGAGACAAAAAGGCAACCGGAATCTGCCAATTTGCTTGTGTAAAAAACAAAAAAGGCCATGAAAATGATGGGTGCATCACTATAGGCTATATATGCTTACCATGGAGAAATTAGAAATTAGATAAAAAATTAGTTCACTGTGTAGTCAGGCAGATGCATTCAGTCCCAAAGCAGAAATAAATTCACAGATTCATTTGTTCCATCATTATGAATGAACCTATGCTCTAAAATGCTACACAGCAATAATCATACTGAAACCAGCAACAACAAAATAACTGAATCCTACTTTTTTGTTTTATTTATTATTGTTTTTTCCCCCTATGGTGATGAACTGATACACTTGTCTTATTCATTCATGTACCATGTATATCCCTGCTGTAAAGTCACATGCAGAGTGCTGAAATACAGAGAAGCTGTCTTTAAATATTCTGAACCTCATTTCAAATCCCCTACAAGATTTCTTTAATGATTTTCTCAATGAAGCCTTGTGATCTGTAGGGGGCACCAGTTCACCATTTAATTTCAGAAAAACGCCAGCAATACTAAACATTCTTCTGAAGACCACTAACAGAGTCTATTTTAACTTTACACAGACTCACAGTCAATGTCAATTCTGTGAAACTATGGAAAATATGAAATTGAACAGAATTACACTTTTAATCTCTGTAATATCTAATCACTCAATGACGGAAATGAAGCGATTAAATCAACATACAGCTGAAAAAAGAACAGCATGAAGGTGTGTATCTTTAATCTTAATAAATGGATCAGAAAAGTATTGTTAGGTGTTTTCTGCAATGCATTTGACACCATTGTAGGTGTGTCACCAATGTGACTTTTAAATCATTCTGGACATATCACAGTTCAACCATTATCATAACAATTATGGAATTAATGCACTTAAAGTAGACAAGCGCTGAATGTAGGCTTGGTAAATCCTGAACTCTGTTGAACCCCGTATTTTAACCCACAGAAGATGCACTTAGTTTCAATGAAGAGGAAGAGCTGTTTTTATTGCTGTAAGTTAGATAAACGCGTGAAACATTAACGTGCATATTATTTTTATGTGCTGACAGAAAAATGATAAGGTTTAAGCTCTAGTCCTAGTTAACAGAGGTCTGCTGACAGGTACTGTCGTGTATAATGATATACCTTAAATTCCACTTTAAGCACTTTAAGTTGTCAGTCTGTTTCTGAGGGGGTGCGACGGTAATTACGCACACAACTATTGCGAAAGACGCAGCGAAATTTCACCAATCCCTATTACGATGATGGCGTGGCTATTGAATATTCATTAGGTTACGCAATTATCGGTATTAAGAAGCGTCGGCATGGCTTATTAATATTCATGAGCCGGGAATGCTGCTGCGCGCCTCAGCAGAACTATTCCGATCGCCTGCGCAGACATGAGTTCACACAGCACGTCTGCGCAGGCGATGAGAGGGGAGGTGGAGAGCGTGTTTGATGCACTCATACAGTCATTTAAAAGGGGCGGGAATATACAAACAGTCCCGCATGTATAAAACTCTTGGAAACACATGAAGTGCTGTGGAGTTTGGACATTATGCGTAACATACTGGCAGAGAAGAACATGAGGAACATGCTCTCACTACTCACCGTTGTGACTGTTTATCTCGCGGTCTGGGGAGGAATCACTGCAGATGCTCAAGTCGGACCTGTGTTACAGAACTCCATCAGGCATCTGCCCGCAGCATCCAGTCCGAGTGACGCGGTGAGCGCGAGCCCGCGCGTAACCGGCACCGCAGACAGCGACGCACCGGCGGTACGTGTTCACAGGATGCTGAAACACACAGAGGATTTAACAGGACTCAGTTTACATTTAGACGTTGTGCCTTTGAGATTATTTTTAAATTCTTTTGGAGTTTTATTGCATATAAGTGCTTTAAATGACGATTTAAATAAAGTTTATCATTATGATGTACTCTTCCACAGTCGCCGTACTGCGCCGCTGATGCTGAGTGCAGGCCCGGTGAGTTTTGTAACGGCTCTCGGGGAGTTTGTCTCTCGTGCCGCAGGCGGAGAAAGCGCTGCGCTCGTGACGGGATGTGCTGCGGTGGAAACCGATGCATCAACGGTACAAACCAGGGACTATGCTTTCACTAGTTTATTTAATATAGCTTGTATGAAGTTTAATTTTCTCATATCGTGTTTCTCTCTCAGGTGTGTGTCAACCTGCTGATACAGAGGCTGTCGTGACGGTAGACGCCGCTCAACCGGTTGGCAATACGGATGAGCCGAGTATGACTGTAACACGTGGGCAGAACTTCACACATCCTAAAAGAACCACCATCCTACCAAAACCACAGCAGCCACTGAAAGGTCTCAAATCTGTCTCCTCTCCTTTATTCTTTTCATATTTACTCTGCTCTCTTCTTGTCTTGTCTCTTTTCTTCTAGTCTCTTCTTCTCTTATTTCACCTCTTCTCTCCCCCATTCTCATCTGTTCTTGTCATCATCTCCTTTCCTCCCTTCTCTTTTAGTTTCTTCTCATCTTTCCTTTTCTCTTCTCATGAAATTCTCCTTTATTGATCTGACTTGGAACTTTCTTTCATTTTCCCTTCTCAACATGGCTCATCTCTTCTCAGACTCGTTTTCTCTTTTCATCTTGCCTCTCCTCATCTCTTCTATCCTCATCTCTGAAATAAATTCTCGTTCATGGATATGCCTTACAAATACCTTTTTCATATCATCTTGTCTCTTTTCAGTCTCCAGTTTTCTCATCTCATCCATTCTGTTCTGGTGTCTTCTCATCTTGTATCTTTTCTGAAATAAAATCCTTCATTGATCTGCCTTGCTAAGCATTTTCTTTTAATCTAGTCTCTTCGCTTCTCCTCTTGTCTCAACATTCACTTCTTGTCTTGTTCTCAACTTTACAACTAGATCTGATTTCACAACCTCCACTTCTTCTGCATGCTGCTATCACATGACTCTGGAGGATGGAGGTGAATGCTGGTGTGATTTATAATCAGTCTCATCTCTGTCAGGTGGCGAGGGCGAGACGTGTCTAAGGTCTTCGGACTGTTTGGAAGGGCTGTGCTGCGCCCGACACTTCTGGTCACGGATCTGTAAGCCCGTGCTGACGGAGGGCCAGGTGTGCACGCGCCACCGGCGGAAAGGAGCTCACGGTCTGGAGATCTTCCAGCGCTGTGACTGCGGCTCCGGCCTGACCTGCCGAGGCCAGAGAGAGAAACCCGGAGCTGAAAGCCGAAACCTCCACACCTGCCAACCGCGCTGACCACGCAGAACCGCTCTCGGCTCCAAACACACACACACACAGCACGCGCACGCATGCAGACACATATGCAGCGGCGGCAAAGGAAAACTGATTGCACGGAAGGATGCGGCATTTAAAGGACTGATCGTATTTCCTGGACGGATGCATAGAAACTGCACCGTACAGATGTTTCTGTTGTACACTCTGCTATTTAAGACTTTTTTCCCTGGGTCATCACAAAAGGCAGATTGCTTTTGTTTCCCTTTATAAGGAACTTCTTATTCTTCTTGCAGTAAATTACTGTATTGTAAATACGTAGTCAGAAATTGCACTTAACACTGAGCATATGGATCCTGTAAAAGTAGCATTTTATGATTCACACACATCGATATTGTAAATGTGCAAGCCTATGATTTAGATGGTTATCAGTACTATTTTATTTTAAGCAAATTGTAAAGATATTTGTCTGATTAAAATATATAAATGGAACAATAATGGACTTTTTACAATTCATACTGCCTCAACTGCAAACTAAGAAACCACTTGGGGGATGTTTTGATAGCCTAATGTCATACACTGCTTGCTTTATTCAGCAGGTTACGCTTCCAGCATCATCCAGAAATCCCGACTTAGGAAAAAATGCAATATATTGTGTGTAGCAAAATCACTTTGGATAAAAAACGTTTCCTAAATTAATAAATGTAAGAGTTAATGTGACAAAGTGTCCTAATTTAATGCAGCTAGCTTAAGTAAAAAAGAAAAGAAAAAAAAAGCTGTTTATGTTCACTTCATCGTTGATTACAGCAGAATATAATTTCAATTGTATTCCAGAAAACAAAAAAGTGCACTTAAAATGGAAGTCTTGGAGCCACTGATGTACACTTTCTGTACAGACTTACATTGTAATTGCATAAATTTCAGTGCATTTGTTTTTGGTATGTGCTGCATGACTACATCTTAATNCAAAAAAAAAAAAAAAAAAAAAAGCATTACTCTTAACATAAGACTCTACTCTAAAAGCTTTGTGACCTTGTAGCTGAAGTTATCATGGCAAATAAACAAGCTCAGAGCTCTGGTGAAGAGCCGTAATCCTTTGTGTAGCCATATCCCTGTCTGCAGAAAAACACCTGACCACATGAAAGCCTGAATGGGCCCAAACAGCAGGGAAGTACAAAGCCGACAGGAGGATATATCAAACGTGAAGAATCCCGAGGAAGTACAAGAAGATCAGCTGCAACAAGCTTTGGTGTGTCTGGCTAACTTCTAATTAGTCCTGCAGTCAGGCCTGAATTGCAGGTTAATCATAGAGATATCTGACTCTTTAATTACTTTATTATGTAGCCTGTTTGGCACGCACACAACATATAGTGCAGTTTAGAGAGAGTTCTGCATTCACATAAGCAACTTTATTTGTGCGGTCTGTAGTTGATGTCATTAATGTTTTGCACATGTTCAATATATTTGATCGATCTGAAGCTATTTAGGAAGGTATAATCATGACTGAAGACATGATGAAATGTTTTTATATGTCTGAAACACTTAAAAGAGATAGTTCACCCAAATGAATCAATTCTGTCATTATTTACTCACCCCCATGTCATTCCACTTTTTTATACTGAAGAACACCAAAAGGAGAAATTTTGAATAATGTTCTTGCTATTTTCCATATAGTTAAATTGAATGATGATTTCTTCTCTTCCATGTCAGTCTCCGGCGCTTTTAACACAGTGCAGCGCTTCCAGGTTATATGTCAAAACACCGGCTCAGTATTGGCTGGCCCGTGCATCGGAGAATGACACGGAAGAGAAGAAATCGCTGAATAAAGTCATTTGTTTTGTTTTTTGCATAAGTATTCTCGACATTTCATAACATTAAGGTTGAACCACTGTAGTCACATTGACTATTTTAACAATGTCTTTACTACCTTTCTGGGCCTTCAAAGTGGTAATTGCGTTGCTGTCTATGGGGGATCAGAAAGCTCTCGGATTTCATTAAAAAATATCATAATTTATGTTCCGAAGATGAACAAAGGTTTTACAGGTTTGGAACGAAATGAGGGTAATTACAATAATTAATGACAGAAATTTCATTTTTGGGTGAACTAACCCTTTAAATGTGCCAACAGAATTACTGAGTCAGTGAGATGAACATGGGAGTCAGATCAGTTTGATTCATGAATCATTCTACTAACTGATAAAACATTGAAAAGAAGCTATTTGTTCATTAATAAGACATTGCTTATTATCTAATAAACTACCCAGAGAGATGGAATAGATGTTAAGATTAGTAAATAACTTAAATTTCAGTCTGTTCCTCAGACAAGGATACTGTATAAATTCAGAAGACCTGATATAAAAGTAATGTCTAATGTTATGTCCTTTACTGTAATTGCACAGAAAAGAGCAACAAACTACATCCCTCCAAATTCCTTCTTTTGTTTTCACTGAAAGAGAAAAAGGGTGAGTGAATGATGACAAACATTTCTGAGTGAACTAACTGCCAAGAAAAGAAAAATCATTTGCTTGCATATGCAAAATGTTTTATATTTTGTTGCATAATGCAACAACATTCATGTTTAAGTGTGTCATACTGTAAGTGTTATTTTGGGCCTGCTTTTCACAAATCAAATCACAAGATCAGGGCTGCTCACATCTCTGCAGCAGCTGGCAAATGTCAGAACAAGACTCTTCATTGGTAGGGTAATAAAAGTACATTTTCCACTCCTTCACGCTCTTACGGCAAAAAGTAACCTTTCTCTCTGTCCCTTGACCCTCATGTCTCGCTCTCCTTCAGTCTGTCTCTCTCTGGTGACAGACACTGTGGCTGAAAATTACAGACAGGCAGATCTGTTTAATGATGTCAGGCGTCACAGATTCGAGGGCTCACAAAAACTGACTATTTTAACTGTGCGCATGGAGACTAGAGGAGGAGACAGCCTCCACACACACACACAAAAAAAATCATGTCCAGTCTCTCAATGTGTAGTTTTGGTTTTCTGAGCTGTTCTTCTGAGTAACTGTCAAAGTTACTCACCTCCTATCTCAGCCAAATGAGCAAATTGCTCAGAAACAAGTCCAAACAAAACCACAGAAAAGCATTTTGTTACACTGCAGTACAGCTTGCCAATTGTGCGTGCGCATGTGTGAAAATCTTTGTGTGTCGTTTGTTTAAAATATATATTTTTACTGTTTTGATGCGCTCCTTTTAAAGGGACAGTTCACCCAAAAGTGATTAATTCATTATTTATTCGCCATGTTTTTCCAGACTCACCTTTTTTTGGGTTTACTTTTTTTTTTTTTATAGAACACAGAAGAATGTAGAATGTCAAGTAATATTTATTTATTAATTTATTTATTTTTTAATCCTTTATCTCACTCTCTCTGGGCNGATAGAATATACAGTTTGTACAGTATAAAAACCATTACGCCTATGGAGAGTCCCCACTAAGATAGCAAAACAAACCTGCGTGTGTGTGTGTGTGTGTGTGTGACTCCCGCGAAAAAAAAAAAATGGCTAGACACTAAGATTTTAATTATCTTGACCACAAATTATTGGTCAGGAAATTAGCAAAATTTAAGCAAACGCACTACTTAAAAAGCCACTTCTGTTTCAGAAAAACATCAACGACAGAATGAAGTTTTTGGCAGGATATAGGAAGTTGGATTCAGAGTGGTTATTGAACACGAGTGGCATGGTGATGTTACAGAGCGGTGTCTTTGAAAATCTGAAATATAATAATAAGAATAAATGCATCTCTACTACAGTGGAGAACGGAGGAAGAGGATTCATTGCGTGTGGAGCCTTTTCAGCAGCTGGTATTGGTGAGCTACTTCACTGTGAAAAGTTATTTAATGCTTTGGAGTACAGGAGAATATTGCAGAATGGTTTGCTTCCCACAAATGAAAAATGTGTTATCTAAAGAGGAATGATCAGATGTTATTTTTTTTTTCTAAAAGACAATGCTCCTGTCCAAACTGCAAAGACAACCAAGAAGTAGCTTGAGAACAAGTCCATCAGGCTCATGTTTTGGCCTGGTCAGAGTCCAGATTCAAACCCTATAGTGAATATTTGGTCTCACACTTAAATCAAACGAACTGGGAGAGATTTTTCAACTACTCATGAACAGTTTGAATCCTTTAACATTGAGTGGAATACCACTGACTCTTCTTCCTGTAAAAAGCTGTCTGTAAGTTGGGGAAGGCTATTCCATGCTAAGCTTATCTTTATCTACAGTATTTGTGCAGTTCTGGCCAATTTCCTAACCAGTGATTTGTGATTAAAATGTTTAAGACCAATTAAAGACCACTAAATATATTTGCCATTTTTGGCTTGGCCCATTTTTTTTATTATTATGTTTTATTTATTTATTTTATATTTAAATAAATCAACACTACGTCTAAGATGCAAGTACAGTAAGCATCTTGTATAAAATTAGTCCTCTGATGACCTCAGCTCTTTAGGTTTGAAAACAAATAAATCAGACGCACAGCATCTGAGTCAAGACTATGTTTAAAAAAAAAAAAAAAAAGGTCGATAAACAATACTGGCATTTGAAGAAATCTGTTTTTGCTCAATATTGCGTGTTTTAAATATTTTCATATGTCCATTAGTAAGTCTAGTGTTTTGTATGAACACAAACACACATGCACACGCACTGCCAGTGACAGCTTTGCGAGCAATATGTCAGCAGCAGAGGGTTCTGGGGTTTGGGGCAGTCTAGAAACTGTGTTTACGCTGAACCGCTCGTTATTGGGCTGACCACAAACCTCTGCTGGCCACAGGCATGTGTGTGTGTTTGTGGTGATGGCGTAGGGGGGAGGGATCTGCTCCCAAATACACCAGAACAGCACAGAGCTGAAGCAGAGATCTGACTGCCAACGACATCATATTCAACGTCTGCATGATGACAATTATCTCATTCATATACGCAGCATACATTTTTCACAAGCGTTGGAGAGCAAAACAGAATTGCATCACCTCTCTCAGCGAAACATGGCCGGGTTGTTTTTGTCGCCTTCATACAGAGCTGCTGAAATTACAAAGATTATGGTAGATTTTAGAGATAATGTTGCAACAAACTTCTCACATATCTCCGAATAATGGATTCACGGTTGATTTCTTTGGCACAGGTGCACAGCAATTCGATGTGATTGGTTGCAGCACACAAATAATGTACAACAGAAGAAGTGGGCCTTGTTCTCAGTCGGTTCATTAGAGACTTCAAAGCAGCTTCTCACCTGGCACGAGTGTGTTTTTACCAAGCTTATCTAAACAGTCTCAGAAAGGGTGTCATTCCTTACACCCAGTAGATCTGCTCATAAACAATATGCTCCATTCATCTTTGTGCCGCGCACTGGGTGACGGTCAGAGGAGGTAAACGAAAGCAGTTGCGTAAAGAGAGAACTGGCATCGCTAATTAAAGCCTTTCATACCACAGCTATCTGAGCTATCCTATCAAAACAAACAATTAAAAAGACTTTTGTTGTGAGTGAACAGTAAACCGCACAGAGCCTCAGGTGTTTTCTTGAGCGACCTGGGAAAGATGTGTTCCCAGAGGAAAATTAGGCCTAACGGAGTTGTTTCATTTCATCAAGTCACCATAAAATTAAAATGGACAATTTGTTCTTATTTATTTATTTCATAATACTGTAGTATTTATTATAGTCTTTTGTAGTCTTTAATTAAAATAACTTCCCCTCCCTCTTGCTGTGACTTCTCTTCTCTTCTCTTCTCTTCTCTTCTCTTCTCTTCTCTTCTCTTCTCTTCTCTTCTCTTCTCTTCTCTTCTCTTCTCTTCTCTTCTCTGATGATGCATTTACTGGCGTGAGGGCAGGGCAACCTGTCACTCACATGAGATCGACCAATAGCAAACCACAACCATAAATTGATCCAATCAATTCCTGAAAAAAGTCCCGTGCATAAACTATGAATTATAATTTATGGTGAAAAACATTAAAAATACATTCACAGAAGTTGACGGGTATAAATAATCTAGTTTCTTATTTCTGTCATAAGTAATGTACACTGGGGTGTTTTGTGTTACATTTTATGTTAATTAGTTCATATCCCGGTTTCACAGACAGGGCTTAGCCTAAGCCAGGATTAGGCCTTAGTTCAATTAGGATACTTAAGTAGCTTTTATAAATGTACCCTTGAAAAAAACATTACTGGTGTGCATCTTGAGACAAAACAATGGCACTGTACAACAGTACAAGTTGCTTTCAGTTAAAACAGCTCAAACATGCATTTTAGTCTAGGACTATCTTAAGCCTTGTCTGTGAAACCGGGGGCATGTGTATTACATTATTTTAGTGCCATGTGTGTTACTCTGACCCTGTGCACTACATGCAATATTGGTCATGTTTTAAGGACAGGTGACTTAACAATAACCTCTGATTCATCATGTGGCTTTCAAGTTTACCACCTGTATTATTACGGTGGTTTTCAGTATATTTTAAGGTAAAAAGAAAATTTTAGCAGTTGAAGTACATTAGTATTTTAACATTATACCACTTAAATGACATCTCAGATTATTTGGTCTTTGATGAGGAATGTTTGAGTTGAAATTTAGATCTTTGACTTGATCACAGATCTTAGCAAATTTGAAGATGTCAGAGGATACATTACTATTATACTGGGGTATATTTTCCTGGAGAAACATCTAAAAAGCAGGTGATTTACCATTTGCACTCATTTAGTCTCACTTCAAACAACTGTGATGTTAATTTTTCTATCCCAAAGGTGTGAGCACACTGGTTATTATACTGGAAGTCATTATTACTCATCATCCCTTGTAACTCACCCTCCACGCTGTGCAGACGTCATGGTGGAATGTCATTCTGGAGGGGCGTCTGAGATACGAGACCCTCATGTGGCATCCAGGAGGCAGACAGCCAGACAGCTGAGCTCTTGCTGGGACGACAGCCGACTGCTGGTTTGATCCATGCTGGTGTCCCTGTCTGATGCATCCACACAAACACAAACACACTTATTCATTTTTCCTGTCATGTACCATAAAACAAAACACTTTCTTCTTTTTATGTGTAAGCATGAATATAAAAAATAGGAGACATTTTCCTCAAGCAGGATATTGTGAGATTTACATGGCCACAAAAAACATTTAGACACTTCAGCCAGACTTCAAAATGTGTGCATATCATTGTATTACATAAATATTAAACCAAGAGCCTTTTTTAAAAAGAAGAAGAAGAAGAAGAAGAAAGAGCTTTATTGCCAGGTATGTTGTTTACACATACTAGGAATTTGTTTTAGTGACAGAAGCTCCACAGTGCAACAGAGTAACAGCGACAAGACAAGACACATAATAAAAAGAATAAAATAATAATATACAAATTTACAAGATAGACAAAGTAAAAAAAAAAAAAGCAAAAAACAATATATAATATAGACAATTGTATGTACAGTTATGTGTGCAAATTTGAAATATAAGTAAGTGTTTTAAGTAAATAATGTGTAATAGTGTTGTGTGTTCCATGTTTGTCAAGTGTTCATGAGATGGATTGCCTGAGGGAAGAAACTGTTCCTGTGTCTGGTCGTTCTGGTGCTCAGGGCTCTGTAGCGTCGACCAGATGGCAACAGTTCAAAGAGGGAGTGTGCTGGATGTGAGGGGTCCAGAGTGATCTTCTTTGCCCTTTTTCTCACTCTGGATAAGTACAGTTCTTGGAGAGTGGGGAGGGTTGTGCCAATGATTCGCTCAGCAGACCGGACTACCCTCTGTAGTCTTCTGAGGTCAGATTTGGTAGCTGAGCTGAACCAGACGGTAATTGAAGTGCAGAGGATGGATTCAATGATGGCAGAGTAGAACTGTTTCAGCAGCTCCTGTGGCAGGTTGAACTTCCTCAGCTGGCGAAGGAAGTACAACCTCTGCTGGGCCTTTTTCACAGTGGAGTCAATGTGAATGTCCCACTTCAGGTCCTGTGAGATGGTGGTGCCCAGGAACCTGAATGACTCCACTGCAGTCACAGTGCTGTTTATGATGGTGAGTGGGGGGAGAGCAGGGGGGTTTCTCCTGAAGTCCACGATCGTCTCCACTGTCTTGAGCGTGTTGAGCTCCAGGTTGTTAAGACTGCACCAGACAGCCAGCTGTTCAACCTCCAGTCTGTAAGCAGACTCGTCTCCGTCCCGGATGAGGCCGATGACTGTGGTGTCATCCGCAAACTTCAGGAGCTTGACAGAGGGGTCTTTAGAGGTGCAGTCGTTGGTGTAGAGGGAGAAGAGCAGTGGGGAGAGGACACAGCCCTGAGGGGCGCCGGTGCTGATGGTGCGGGTGCTGGATGAGAATTTTCCCAGCCTCACTAGCTGCTGCCTGACAGACAGAGGTGGGCACGGAGAGCTGAGTTAGTTTGGGCTGGAGGAGTGATGGGATGATGGTGTTAAAGTGATGGGATGATGAAGAAAAAAAGTGCACTTTCCAGGCAAAACGTGTCACAAAAAGCATGTTTGTTAGGTTTTAAATAAAATAATAGATTGAAAATGAAAACAAAACGTATTCAGACTGGCTGTCAAACATTAGTGCATCATTTTCATGGTCACTGTGTTGACCTTCACCCGTGGTTACACCAAACAGCCGTGAGACTTCATACATTCACTAAAAACCATCTTGTGATCATTGTTTAAAAGTTAATGCAATGAAATTCAAACATTATAGCATTCAAATACTTTCTGGAGCCGCTGCATCCATCCAAGATTTCTTCGCCAGGGCACTAACATACGCGCTGACCCACCTGCTGTCCTCAGGTGAGTCTGGTGCATGGCCTACGGTTGTGTTGGCCTCTTTATTCCCTGCAACAATCTGCCCATTGTTTACCGAAATAATAAAACAATATTCTGCGTCTGGAGTGGCTGCCAGACTAAACAGAACAAATGAAGAACTCCCGGGGTCCGCTCCTGCCAGGCCTGTTGTGAATTAGCACGCTTTCACATTTGTTTTGGCTTGGCCAAGAGCAGGGCAACATTTAGTGTTTTAAGAGCCCATCCCAGCATTAGAAAACCCACAAAATTCAGCTTAATTTCACACAGTAGCTCTGTTCCAAAACCTAGTGAGCTGCCTACACAGGCCTGCCATAGATGCTGTCTGAGGTGTGATGTTAAGCAGAAGTAATGAAGAGAAAGTGTTATGTAGTGATGAGAATAGATAGCCTGGATGCCAGCCGAACTTAGCCCCGCCCACAACATTTTGAGGTCGGGGAGTTCGGTCTGGACTCGATCCGTAGAGGAGTAATTATGCCCGAACAGAAACTGTTCGGACCAATCACATTGTCAGGGCGATGATTGACAGATTATCACCAGAAACGTAATCAGCCACGTCATCAAAGAGCACTTGGGTTGAATTAGTTTACAACAATGATGGCTGTTGTTGAAGAACTGAGATGTGTAGATTCCGCCATCGCGTCCGTTATAGAAGATATCGACAGCGCATTATTTTTAAAAGATTTTAAAATTCTTTTTACAACACCGGCAAAGATTGTTTACGCTCATCTTCTACTAGTTCCAGCATCCAACTATGCGTCGCTCAACATACGTCACTTACTCTGTAGCTCTGATTGGTTGTAGGTCTATCCAATTGAGGTCTTTCCTGGATCGGTTGAAATACGCCCCCATAATCAAACCCCAACGGAGCAGTATCAGACTCATATTCTGACTAGAATTGAGTATGACCACGTCAGGCTAGAGAATAGATACAATTGTATGACAGGAAACTGTCCTTAATAAGGGGTGGGGGAGGGGTTAAGTTTCACGATGTAGTCAAAATGAACTACTTAGCATTTTGAAATATCTGAATTGTTCCGATCATAAGGACTGATGAATCAAAGGTTTGCATTACACAACTACAGTTCAATCATGACAACTCTTGAAATAGTTTTAGCATGTTATTGAATATGGTAATGTTAATGTTAACGTGGCTGACTATATCTGCTACGCTACGTTTGCTGCTGCAGAGCAATTATGGACTTGATACTGCTAATACATAGACACACTGCAGTGAGCATGTAAGATATGCTGCTGCTGTATGAATGGACATACATAAATCCTGTAGCATATCAGTGTTGCCAACTGCTTTCAATTGAAAGTAGCTATACTAGTCGCTAGATAACATCATAATGGCGAGTTCACTGATCTATATAAATATAGATCTAAATATAAATGAGTGGGCGAGTATTAGAATCCAGATAAGGTTTGTCCAAGAAGTTTCTAGATTTGTCGCTATGCTTTTTTTTTTTTTTTTTAAAGGCTTAAAATGGGTGGGGAAGTAGCTAAATCTTGCGAAAAAAAAATCACTAAATTGGCAACACTGTAGCAGATCTAGGCAGGTGGAGCTGGGGGAGGTGGAGGATTTCAGACGAACTCTGAAAGCACACTGCAAGACTAGCCTACAGCAAACAATGAACCACACAATTTAAATGTTGAGCAAGCAATCTTATTGGCTGCAGGACCAGCAGATACCAATCAGCTAGTGCCGTGTGGTAATGATGTGATTGCTTGCTGACTGCATGCAAATGACCTATCAGCCTGCGCCCTGGTTGAAAATAAAGATGAGTGCAGGATCTAAATGCAGGGTTTTAAAGATTTATTTAACATAGAACTCAGGACTAGAACAACCAACATAAACGCAACGAGAACTGACAATGAACTAAAGGAAGCACAGAGCTTAACTCTCTGAGGTCTGAAAACGCACATACGCGTTTTGCAGGGTTTTTTTCACATTGCAGTAAAACAGACTTAAAATACTCCGTAATTTTTTGTCATAGAGACATAAGTAATATATCAATTGAAACTATAGAATGTCTTCTTTTATTTGTATACACTCAGAGTAAAAACAAAATGTTGTGCTTTTTGTAAAATAAAGAAAACTAACATGATGCGTGATCTCTCGTCTCCCTCTGAACGAACTCCAAT
Source organism: Anabarilius grahami (assembly GCA_003731715.1). NCBI lineage: Eukaryota > Metazoa > Chordata > Actinopteri > Cypriniformes > Xenocyprididae > Anabarilius > Anabarilius grahami. Next base: position 1,571,907 of record RJVU01065935.1, on the reverse strand, counting down.
CTGATAGTTCTCAGAAAATGAACTGTAACTAAGTGAATTCTAATCACAAAAAAATTACACTTGTGTCTAAAAAAACGTTGAAATGTCAGGTTTTAAATCGTGTAAGTCAAATCGAAAACAAACATTCTGTGTTTATGTAATCTGTATGAAAAGAGAGCTATGTCAGAAGTCCGTGATTCAGCTCATTATCCGCTAATGCGGCCACGCCCACGGAGCGAACGCTTTTCAGAGGCAAATTCAGTCAATACATGCAGACATAGTTTCAATCGTGTATTTATTATCTTGAAAAGTGTTTATCTGGATGTAAAAGCCATGGTTAACGATCTCTGGAAGACATGCAGTTAGCTCCTGTTTACTTTTCTTCTATAGATTAATTTTAGATGAGTTTTTGTTTCTTTAGCGCCCTCCGGCTGCAGTATGAATTGAAAACACCATTCATGGAATAGCCTCTTCTTCTTTAGATTAATTTGTGGACTAAAATGCACAGAGAGCGCCCTCCGACTGCAAGTATGAATTGAAAACACCAGCGCTCATAGTAATGACATTGAATATTAAATAAATATAACTCCTCTGTATAGAAAATTGACAAACATATGAGAATCCAATATTTCTCCAAATGTGCATGCTTTTAAACTAAAAGCCTATATTCAGACTCTTTGCATCACAGAAATACATCATATTTTAAAGTATAATATAAAACCATTACTTTATATTGTAATAATATTTTTCTGTATGTTTCATATACCATGATGAGCTTAAGACATCACAGAAGGTTTTTTTCACAGCCTATCTGACTGAAATGCCTCATTAATATGCAAGTCATTTCAGCTCATTATTATTCAATTCTTTTGTCTTCTCAGGTGAGAATGAGCCATTATTCATCATTATTCACGATGATTCACGCCTCTACGCATACGGTGTTCCTTGGCAAAAAGTGTCTTACAAAAACTAAATCAATATATTGTTATAAATGAAAGAGTAGTCAGCATAATTTTTACATCATTCTGAAGCAAAAACTCTAGTCTACAACCTCCAATACCCTAAAGTATTGTAAACACAGATTCACTATCCTTTTTTTGGCCTTATTTCAGTGACTTAAGTTTTTTGTTTTTTCAATAACCACGCATAAACGTTATTCCTTCAAAAATACAAACATGTACATACATGTTCCTCACATATTATGGTAGCCAAGTTTGTGCTGAATACAGTGTAATTACACTTGTGTCATTTATAGTTTATGAACAACTGAAAAAAGCACAAATGTCAGGGCATGTCAAAACTTCTCCAGGCCCCAAATCAGCCTCAGACTCCAGAGGGTTAAATACACAGACCAAACTAATTATCCAAATGAATATCGGGTGCAAACGATAATCATTCAATCAATGAATAACCAAGGTAACTAAAGCTGGGTACACACCACAAGATAATCGGGCTGATTTTGGGCCGATTTCTCCCCTTCCGACAATCCTAGGTAATGTCCCGATTTATCTTGATGGTTCTACAGATTATCTTATCAGATTTTCCTGTGGTGTGAGGTGTGTTAAGTGTGACTGAATCTGTTCAGAAGAACGTCGGAGCCGCCCTGATCGCGAATCATAAATATTCAACATGTTGAAATCCTGATGTGTGGGGGGAACCTCGAGGATACAAGTGCGCACGCTCTGGAGATTATCACGTGAAATGAAACAATATCCAATCAGAAAGCAAGCTGACAAAAGACAGAAGTAGTCATGGCAGCACAAAGTAAAGACCATGTTCTCGCCGTCTCCACGACTTCACCCAAACCCTTTTCTTTTTTCTCTGAATTTTCTGTCAAAATCATTCCAAACACTATCATCGCAATTTCTTCCTGCCTATCGTCCGCCATGTTTATTCTGAAGTGCATCATGTTTATTTGCGAGATTTCCCGTGTCCACAGTCGGGACTCTGGTTGAAAATCTGTTTGTGTGTGGTGTGCTGTCTTTGTCACATCATGGCACACCACACACTATAGGAGCAAAACGGTTAAATCTAGGAATTTTTGTCCTCATGTTTGTGGTCTCACATTTTGAAAATCTTATAAGATATTAAAAATCATTTAGAGTGTAACCAGCATAACTGAAAACAAAGGACAATGAACTAAAACAGAGCAAAACAAAGTCCACTGATCACCCGCAAAACTTCAATATCACAACAGTACAAGGAGCGATGTACCAGTCTTGAAGATGAAACATGTTTTTTTTCTCTCTGAGGAAGAGGATAAAATAAATAAATAAAATGACTTTTTTCCTTATCAAAGAGGATATGAAAAATTAATCAGTTTCATAACCACTCTTATAATTATATTTGTAAATTGAGCTGTAAGAAATATAATTCCTTACTAAAAAAAGAAATCTTGAGATGTGCTTTGGAATAAGCTGATTTTAGCAGTGTTATTATTGTTAACAAAAACTAAAACTATTAAAAAAAATCTAAAATAATCTATAAATATTACATGAAAAAAGGAAAATTTGAAATATTACCTTGGCAACTAACTGAAATAAATACGTTTTAAGTTAAAGTATTAAAAAAACAAACTCAAACAGAAATGAAAAAATAAAGCTAAAGAGAAATATATATTTAAAAAAAAGAAATAAAATAAAGCACATAAAATTACTAGAACTAAAGTTAAAATGAGAACTAATATATATATATATATATATAAAACATACATACACACATATATACATATATACATACACACACACACACACAGAAGTCGCCAACTTCATGTGGCCTTCAGATTAGCTCAAGAACAGTGTGTAGAGAGCTTCATGGAATGGGTTTCCATGGCTAAGCAGCTGCATCCAAGCCTTACATCACCAAGTGCAATGCAAAGCGTCGGATGCAGTGGTGAAAAGCATGCCGCCACTGGACTCTAGAGTAGTGCAGACATGGTGTAACAAATCACGCTTCTCTGCCTGGCAATCCGATGGACGAGTCTGGATTTGGCGGTTGCCAGGAGAACGGTACTTGCCTGACTGTATTGTGCCAAGTGTAAAGTTTGGTGGAGGGGGGATTATGGTGTGGGGTTGTTTTTCAGGGGTTGGGCTTGACCCCTTAGTTCCAGTGAAAGGAACTCTTAATGCTTCAGCATACCAAGACATTTTGGACAATTTCATGCTCCCAACTTTGTGGGAACAGTATGGGGATGGCCCCTTCCTGTTCCAACATGACTGCGCACCAGTGCACAAAGCAAGGTCCATAAAGACATGGATGAGCGAGTTTGGTGTGTATATATATATATTATTTATTAGGGGTGGGACGGTTCAGATTTGTCACGGTGTTAGTGTCACGGTTTTGGTACAGTTGTGCTATGTTCAGTAAAAAAAATAGGACAATTGTCAAATAAAGATAAAGAAAATAAAACAAATAATCTAACTACAAAAAACAGCACAAATAAACACATGAGAGCTAAGATACAAATAAAATAAACAATGCTTTACAGGTTTTTCAGGTATCTAACAGCTTTCAGGTACAGAAATTGAATAAAGTAATCAAATCTAAAATAACACTGCATATAAACTTATTTGAATAGTTAAATAAAGATAAAACATTATTGAAGTTACAAAAGCTATTCAGTCAAGAGTGATTTCTTTGTCCTTTGATTAACACAGAAAGCAGGAATATTAGACTGCTGTCCCTTTAAGACATAATTCAAAGATCCTGTACACTGATACTGATTCACATGCGTTGTCTGTCTCGTTTTTCTTCTGAGACATAACCTACTTTGTTTGTTAGGATACTCGTTAAGATGGGCATTTTGACAATTTGTGTGAATTGGTCTGTTTAGGTGCAAAACAAAGAGAATTTGCGCGCTGTGACGTGGCTCTCCATGTACGCGCTTCGGATGAAGTTCTCTTTGAGTTCTCTTTCGCGTCTTATGGATGAATGTTTAAATTTGCAAGGTTTAAATTGAGTTTAGTTTAAACAGATAGCAACGTGAGATGTTCAGGTCTCACCTGCGCTTGCGTCACGTGCTATCAACACGTGTATTAAACTAAAACTTGTTCTCTGCAGGTAGATCATCTTGGACCATGCAGCAACAAACCAGCTACCAGCTGGCCATTCCAGCTCAAGGTAAGCTGGAGACCAGCTAACATGTTCCCAACAGGGTTATAATCAACATTTCTTTTGACTTATCTGAAATGATGCAAATGATAAATGCCATGCTGCCTTAGAATTTGGCCCAAACAATGTACAAGGCAGTATAATATTGCTGTCCACCTTTTGGAATAGTCTTTGAATCAGAAGCATGCATATGATGTCTTAAACTGCATCTATGTGTGTTTGTGTGTTTACATCCATAAAAAAAAGGACTAAACCCATTTCAATTATAGTGCATTCCCTCCGGAGTGCTGTCTACTCTAATTTTGACATAAAATATATCCTAAATCTGCAATAAGACACACGGTGCTGTTGGTTTATGTGCTGAAATGGGTCTTTAAATTTGTATCATTTCAGCAGTTACAGAAATATTAGAAAAATTCACATTTGATCCAAAACTTCATCCAGACGTTTAACTGAGCGAGAAAAGCAAGGCACTTGATTATGGATTTCATCTGTCTTCAAATTCCATGTGTCATCAGTGATATGGATTGATAGTACAAAAGATGTTTTTTCACTAGTATGTAAAAGGGGGGTAAAATGCATTCATAACAATTAAAAAGAAACAGTTTGCTGCATATTTTCAAATGGGTTCATTTATCAGTGGTGTTTGCTAAGGCATTATTATTGCTCACACTTTGAGCTAGGGAAGTGAGAAACACTTCAAAAAATATTGATTTCTCGTTTTAATCGATTTTCATTTTTATGAAACAATATCGATTCTTAAAATCACACATCTGTTGTGTATGCTGTTTTCAAATGTTGCTTGAAAAAAACTTCACTACACATTTGTAGCACGATTTATGCAATAAATCGCATTAAGCTTTGTTATTTTTGATATGAAAAAGTCTTTCAAATTTCATAATAAAATTCAAACAATACCATTTTTGCGCTCAGATTAATGTAGCACCTCAGTTCAAGCGAAGCTGCACAGAGCACACATGAACCTCTTCCTCTTTACTACTAGTTACAGCACAAAATGAACATGAATGAACGGATGGATGGATGGACGGACGGACGGATGGATGGAGTATGAGCTGAAGAAAGTGTCTCCATCCATCCAAAACATATTCCACACGGCTCCGGGGGGTTAATAAAGGCCTTCTGGCGATGCCAGTTCCAATTTTTTTTCGTAAGTTGAATACGGAAGGCGGTCTGGCGGAAGCTAGATATTTTACTTCATAAATTGTTTGCACTTTCTTCAGCTCATACTCGTTGATCCCGCTCACTGCCATTATAAAGCTCGAATGCATCAGGATATTTATTAATATTTCTCCAATTGTGTTCATCAGAAAGAAGAAAGTCATATACACCTAGGATGGCTTGAGAGTGAGTAAAGCCTGGGCTAATTTTCATTTGAAAGTGAACTAATCCTTTAAATTATTGCATAATACTTTCGTTTAACAGGTTATTTACATTTTTAAATGATTTAATTTAATTTTAAAATGTAAAAATAAATTAAAACAAGATTTACAATGATTAACTAAGTGTGTTAAATTATTTTCGGTGGTAAAGGTTACTGTGGGTTAATGCTTTGGTAAAGATTACAAATAAATATCTAAAAAAAAATATTAAAAACTAAATCCATAAAATGATGGGAACCCCTAAAAGGTTATATATATGAAGTGCCTAAAAAGGAACCCTTTAAGGATCTATATAGGACCTTTTCTTCTAAAAGTTTACACCTTCCTTGCCTGATGTGCTGGCATTTGTTAAGTAATCAATGTGCCGACTGATGAAGTTTAATTAGGAACATTTCACTCATCAGTCACCATATTTAATCTCTTCATTACATCATAATGCTCAGCTTCATCCACAAAATTATCTGCCTTTTGTTTGACAAGTCTGAGCACAAGCCAGCTTTGACCTCCATGAGGAGACGACTGGATTTCTTTCACTCATCCATGGGGTGAAGCCAGAGGTTAAATCAAAGGCATTTATCTGCTGGGACGCTATCGCCATCTCATCACGCTGTAAAAACATTTGCTCATTCACACCTGCTTTAGAAATACCTGGCTAACGGCCCCTGTCAGGCATGGTCAGAGACTATTAAACTATTGTAAGGTACCACAAGTTCATATGAACTTGGAAACACATTCGACAGCAAGAGGGCATTTCACTTCAGTCAAGGTCATTAAATATGGGTCAGATAGTGTGAAATGCCCACTGAAAAGACGTGCTTCCTGTCCTGAAGAAAACACTGAGGTATTTGACCAAGAAAACAGAAATATGACTTCCCAGAAAGTAGTTGGATGTTTATTCCCAGAACTGGCCTCAAGATGAGACCCAGTAAATAATGCAGAAATGTGGCTGAACATTTCCCAGAGATCCAGGAGCACCAGCTGTTGTCTGGCTGCATCTTATAACTGGATGTGATGGGTAAATGTCTAATGCTATGTGGGGGTTGAGGCGGAGGTCTGTGTGTGTCCCTCCGTGTTGAGGTTTTGTTGCCTGTGTGTGTTCTGTCATCCTGGGTGGCTGAATTATATATCTCCAGTGACACGTTAAGTGTGGCCCATACATTCACAGAACAACAAGCACACAAATCAGAGCAGACTAGAGTCTTTTGGGCCCAATTTAGGTGCTGTATCGATCCCAAATTCATCTTTCTCGCTTCATTATGTCATATGGACTAAATCTCACTCTTTAGGAAAGTTCTAGGCTGACACCCGGCTGAAAATGCAATCATGAAATATTGAGGAAAATTATGCACATTAGCATGCTAATATCTCATGTTCACTATAAATGAAAAGGAAAAGGCTTTTCTGCTGACATCTACCTTCTGACTGTAATTCAGTCAGGAACAGGACCTGAATGAAGATAAAAAGCCAGATGAATGTTTAATGTTTACATAAAATCCCAGCAGTGCTTACAAGCCAGGGTGATATTTAAATAATTTTTCATCCTAATTATGAACATGAAAGCCATTTCAGGTAGCAGTATCCTACAAAGTGACATGCTATAAATCATTAAAACTACATCTTAAAACTTATTATATAATTGTTAGCATGTGCGGTTTTTATGACCCAACATAAATAGATTGCATGGTAGTTTTATACTTTCATAACTTGTCACACTGCAGGACCATTTAAAATGAACGAGTGAAGGAAAAAGGGCTATTTTATTTTATTTTTTTTACATTCCCTTGAACAATATATGTAAATTGTTACCAAAAATCTCTATGTAAAATAAAAATAAAAGTGTTAAAATGGAGATGTTATACAGTACGGTTGAAAAGTTTGGGGTCTGTAAGAAGTTTTTCTTGTTTTCTTTTGAAAGAAAGACATTTATTTGCCAAGGATTCATTAAATTGATCAAAAGTGAGCGAAAAAATGTTAACAATGTTATCAAAAGATAATGTTATTTAAATAAATGTGGTTCTTTTTAACTTTCTATTCTTAAAAAATCTGGAGACACAGTTTCCATTTAAGTATTAAGCGACAGCTGTTTAACATCGATAATAATAAGAAATGTTTCTTGAGCATCAAATCAGCATATTAGAATGATTTCTGAAGGATCATGTGACAAGGATCAAGTAATGATGCTGAAAATTCAGCTTTGCCATCACAGGAATAAATTACATTTTAAAATATATTCAAACAGAAAACAGTTATTTTAAATGGTAACACCATTTCACAATATTACAGTTTTTACTGTTTTTTGGATCAAATAAATTCTGCCTTGGTGAGCAAAATACACAATTTTAACGAATCAGTCATTTGTTTTGAAAAGCCATGTAAGAATTAAGTCTATTCAGCTATGAATTTACTCATTTCCATCATCGAGGCTGTGGTGTTTGGAGTTGTCGTGAAAAGCTCTCTTGATCCCAAGGAACGCTCATGACACGCTGCTGTCCGTGATTACCATACCACAGCAGTGCCATTGTAGATCTTTACTGCAATTTGCATTCCTTCCTGATAAAGTGATGATCACTGGACAGAGAGAAGCTGGCCTCAAAGGAAGTGACCTCAGGGCCTGATGGCATCTCCTGATTAGAGGGAAACTTGCTGCATAATGTTTTAATTCACATCTGTGTGCCCTCTCTTTACACTGCCAATTTCTCTCTTCCTGTTCTCTCGCTCTCTGCATCCTTCCCTCAAGTATCTCCTCAATCCTCCACTTATTCTCTCTCACTGTCCCTCTGTCTACATACTTCAAGCCCCCTTTTTTTTAATCTTTCCTCATCCCTCCCTTCCTCTATTTCTTTATCTCTCTCTCTCCCTCTCTCTCTCTCTTCCCTAACTTTGTAGTGCTCCTGGCATCCTTATCATGAATTGATCATGTCTTTGTGATGAAAGGAACTGCCTTCATTTCCACAGGAATGCGCCCCTCTCAGTGTCCATATGGAAACACTTGCCAGACAGATTGGTTCTGTTTTTTGCTCTTCCCTAGAGCATCAGACATGAGTGATCAAGCTGTACATGTCCAGAATAGAATGATATTTGGAGGGAAGACAGCGATAAGCAAATACAACACGCTTTGAAAACAAAATCGCACTAAAATGACATAAAATGACAGTAGACACCTTAAACCAAACTAAACTGGTTTGATGGTCTTAACCATTTTAGAGCTTGACAGGCCCAGGCTCCTTTCACTTTTGTTATATAGAGAAGAGTGTTCAGGATATGACATTAGGCAAGTAAATCATGTAATCTTTTCTTTTAAAGGATTAGTTCACTTTCAAATAAAAATTACCCCAAGCTTTACTTACCCTCAAGCCACCCTAGGTGTATATGACTTTCTTCTTTCTGATGAACATAATTGGAAATATATAAATAAATATCCTGACACATCCAAACTTTATAATGGCAGTGAGCGGGATCAACGAGTATGAAGCTGAAGAAAGTGCTTCCATCCACATCCATAATCATATTTAATAAGTTATTGTGACGAGCAGGGCGGGCGAGAGCCGTGAGAGAACGGCGCGAGGCCGGTGGCGCGAGAGATAATGAGCTCCACCTACGAGGCGCGCCGGCCTCGAGTCTCTCACGGAGGAGCTCCGGGAGCATAAAAGGAGGAGCGACGACAGTGAAGGACGAGAGAGGACCACGCCTGGATATTATTTTATGTTTTATTATGTTTGTGTGGCCGGCAGATGTCCGCGAGGGTCTGCCGGCATTACTTTCATTTTGTTCTTTGTTTATTTTATATTAAAGTTTGTGTTGAACGTTCGCCGGTTCCCGCCTCCTTCTTCCCGTATATACGAACTGTGTTACATTGGTGCCGAAACCCGGGAGGAAGGAGGGACATGCTGTCTGAGAGCCCTCGCTGCTGAGGGGGATCGCGGTGCTGCGGAGTTCGGGTAGCGCGGGAGTGGAGACCGTGAGAGGCTGCCCGAGGCGGTGGTACTGGAGCCTTGGGAAAGGTGGGACGGAGACCCGGATGCCGTGCTCCTGGGACGAGGTGGGGTGGCAGCCGTCCTGGAGGGAGCGGAGGAGTCGCCGCCGTCCGCCGTGGGCCGGAGCCTGCTGCCGTCCGCCATGAAGGGGAGGAGCAGGGGACGGGGGACTCGCTGCCGGCTGCCCTCAACCGGAGGAGCCATCGCCGGCCGCCAGGAGGCGGTCGAGGATCGGGCCGTCCACCGAGCGTCCAGTGCCATCGCATGGCACCGCGAGGAAGAGCCTCTCGGCAGGCTGAGGACCGAGCGGCAGTGTGTCTGGGAACCGGACCCAGAATTTTTTTTTCCTCTCTCCCCTTCCTCGTCCGGTCGCTCCCCTTGCTTCCGTCTCCTTTCTCTCGTCTCGTCTGTCCTTACCCCCAGGTGCTGCGGCCGCCGAGACAGGCCCCGGGGGGGAGTAAGCGCAGTCGCGGGAGTACCCCCCGGCCTGCGAGGGGCGATGGGGGTATGTGACGAGCAGGGGGGCGAGAGCCATGAGAGAACGGCGCGAGGCCGGTGGCGCGAGAGATAATGAGCTACACCTGGGAGGCGCGCCGGCCTCGAGTCTCTCACGGAGGAGCTCCGGGAGCATAAAAGGAGGAGCAACGACAGTGAAGGACGAGAGAGGACCAGGCCTGGATATTATTTTATGTTTTATTATGTTTGTGTGGCCGGCAGATGTCCGCGAGGGTCTGCCGGCATTACTTTCGTTTTGTTCTTTGTTTATTTTATATTAAAGTTTGTGTTGAACGTTCGCCGGTTCCCGCCACCTTCTTCCAGTATATACGAACTGTGTTACAGTTATGAAGTAAAATATCTAGCTTCCGCCATACCGCCTTCCATATTCAACTTACAGTACGAAGAAAATGTGTAAAACTCTCGCAGTTCAAAAAGCTTACGCTATGTCCTACGCCTTCCTTATTCAACTTATGGAAAAAGCTTAACTGACGCAATGTTTTTTCGTAATTTGAATACAGTGGGTTGTCTGGCAGAAGCTAGATACAGTATTTTACTTCATAACTTGTTAAATATGGATATTTTATTTACACAAATGCATCGCTTCGCTTCAGAAGGCCTTTATTAACCCCCCGGAGCCGTGTGGAGTACGTTTATGATGGATGGATGTGGATGGCTCATACTCGTTGCTCCCGCTCACTGTCATTACAAAGTTTGGATGCGTCAGGATATTTATTAATATATCTCTGATTGTGTTCATCAGAAAGAAGAAAGTCATATACACCTAGGGTGGCTTGAGGGTGAGTAATGCTTGGGGTAATTTTCATTTGAAAGTGAACTAATCCTTTAAAAGTATAGATTACATGATTTACTTACCTCATGTCATATCCTGAACACTCTTCTCTATATAATAAAAGTGAAAGGAGCCTGGGCCTGTCAAGCTCCTCATTATTATTCAGAACAGAACAAGAATGAAAAATAAGTAGCTTTATATTATAAATTGAAACACAAATTAGGCTATAGTGGCATTCATTATAAAGCAGAAATTAATTTATTAAAGCAAAACTGAATCGGGCTCACATAGCCTACCTCTCTCATTTGAGAAGAATTCAAATGTTGCCATATTCGTGATGTAACATTTATTGCTTGCTGAACTAGGCCTAATGTTGCTTCTATTTCACTCTTGTTTCAATATCCACGTAAAACATCCTTCACATGTGCAAAAATGTGTTTGGTTGGGCGTTGCGCACGCCGACTGGTACAGATGTATAGCGGACCATTTAAACTGAGCAGTGTTAACTTTGTCTGCATTTTTGTTTGCTGATAAATGGCTGAAATGTAAAGTTAGCAACGCTAGAACTGATATATTGCATCTGCGTGTGAGTGAGGTGCCCGTGCGATCAATTGGACTTCATAAAATAAAGATAAATATTTTAATAAAATGAAGAAAACTAATACAGTAAGAGTGTAGACTGCACTAGCCCTACTTGATTTAATATTTTTCTCTTTTGTTTTGTTAATCTGTGAATTATTTCAGTGAAATATATTTTGTGTAGTCCTATTTTTTTATTCCTTGTCGGCTATATTGTTTTTCTCTGCGTTGCAGGTGCATGATGTGTGAATCCTAATGTTCTGTTGATGTTGCCATTTGCACATTCAAAGCGAAATCCCAGGAAAGAAGACACGCATCTATTCTAATTTAATTTTGACATATTGTGTCATTTAATGGTTAATGATCGGTTAGTGAGTGATTGTCGGTCAGGAAAATAATCAAAATGTTCTCATAACAGTTCTCCACCAGATTTACTATGCTGCACACGCAAGTTCCCGCTGACTCAAAAACGTGCGTATACACGAGCTGAGACCTGACGTAGGATTTGATTGTAGTCACCGCTCACGCTCAAATTGATAAATGCCAAATTTTGCGTGGAAACGAATGTACGCACCGTTTTCTGGCGTACGATCATTTGATAAATGAGGGCCACTATGTACTTATCCACTCATACTCATCTACTCAACCATGTAGTGTATGAATTTTAAAAGGGTATTTTGTCAATCAACATCAGCGTCTGATAGCCCCTCCCCCTACATAATTAAAGCTGCAACACTTTTTTTTGTTTAAAAAAAGGAAAAAGAAAAAAAGTTCACTTTTTATTTTGGAACTTACAGTGTGAACTACTCGCACTACTTTTACAACAAAAAGGCAAAGAATAGTGCATAATTATGCAAATTGGGATGCACCTTAAAAAGGTTCTTTTCACACTTGGTTTGATTATCTGGTCCGAACAAGAGATCGATTGCTACCCCCTCCCCTTGCTGGATTTTGTTCACATTATATTATTTTGGTCCGAACCACCGCGCTCAGAAAACAGCATTCACACCATTCAAACCAACCAAACTCTGACATCAGTCGAACCCGAGTGCGCACCAAAAGCGCACCTAATTTGCTGCTGGTTCCCTCGATATTTTCCTATGGGGATTTATAATGGAGTTTTTCAATATATGAGTAAAATAAAGCCTGTGGTAAACAAAACTTGACGTTATATTGATATTTTGGTCTACAACGTAAATTGCACAGACCCATAATGAAAAAGCTCATTTTGAAGCAGTTGTTTATCTTTGGAAACTTGTTTCTAATATGTAACTAGATATGAATGTTGGGGGTGTGAATGTGAGCAGTTTACGTTGTAGAACAAAATGTCAAAGTATCGTCAAGTTATATTTACCACAGACCTTATTTTACTCAAATTGAAAAAGCCCATTATAAAACCCAATAGGAAAATTGCAAAGGAACCAGCGGCGAATTATGCTGCCTTCATGTGCTATCGGAAATTTCATACTTTCCACTTATGAAGTCGTAATTACGAGTTCATGTCCAATTTTTAACTAGGAAACTAGTATTTAATTAACTATTCACGATAATTTCGATAGCATGTGAAGGCAGCATTAGTCTTTCAGATACTGACGTCATCCCTGCACCACTCTCTTTATTCCAGGTCTTTATATAGGCATTCAATAGGTTTGTGTGATGAACAGACTGACATTTCCAGTGAAAGTCTTCTCTGCTGTAGCTCTCAAATCAAACATGGCTTCATTAGTGGCTATGGCTAAAAGCATTTGGTGTCATTGCTGACAAATCTTTACACGACTTCAAATGATGTATATTCAGTGCATGAGGTTTATGTTATTTAAAATTAATCTGACAAACTATCACCATGATTTAGGACAACTGATTCACATAGAGCATACTAAAAATCTTGAGACCAATTAGTAAAATATTACAGGGGTTCTCAATCCAGGCCATCAAGGCCCACATTTTTTCCTGCATAGTTTAGTTCAAACCCTTTCAAACACACCTGATCTGGCTAATCAAAGTCTTCAGGATTACTAGAAAATTACAGACTGATGAGCTTGATCAAGGCTGGAGCTAAACTTTTGCATGAAAGTGGAGCTTGACGACCAGACTTGAGAACCCTTGCTATATTATATATTTATATAATTTATATTTATTACATTTTTGTTTGAAATATCAAAAATACAGTAAAAACAGTAATATTGTGAAATATAATTACAATTCAAAATAACCATTTTCTATTTGAATATATTTTAAAATGTAATTTATTCCAGTGATGTCAAAGCTGAATTTTCAGCATCATTACTCCAGTCTTCAGTGTCACATGACCCTTCAGAAATCATTCTTATATGCTGATTGGCTGCTCAAGAAACATTTCTTATTAATATCAATGTTGAAAAGAGTTGCGCTGCTTAATATTTTTGTGGAAACTGTGATACTTTTTTTTCTTCGAATAGAAAGCTCAAAATAACAGCATTTATTTGAAATAGAAACATAACATTATAAATGTTACACTGATATAAAGAGTGGCATAAATACTTTTGGGGCCACTGTTAAGTTTTTCACATACACTAAAATGAACGGAATAATCAGTGAGTTTAGAGGTGTGAAAGTCGTGGTTTGCTCCTGTAAACGTCCAACAGCTGAGCGAACAGAATTCTGATGTGTGGTCGCCCGACGCAGTCCGTTCTGTTGAAGGGTAATTACTAATATGCCACTGATGGTCCCTCAGCTGCCAGTAACTCTGTCTGGGTAGAAATGTTGGATTTGTTTTGCTCTGCTAAGTGGTTTTCAGCTTCTTACTTGTGCACCACAAGCATCCAGGACATTTTAATGGAAACCATATATATGAGAACCGTATAGCTCATTTTTGGGGGTTTATGAATAATAATGCTGCTCTATTGAGCTAGCAGTGGATTCTGAGAGAAACTTATCACATGGAGCAACTGGTATTGAATATTAGGAGAGAGAGCTATTGCATTCAAATATAACATTGAGCTCATAAATTATGGAAATAATGCACAGAGCATTTACANTATATATATATATATAAAAAAAGAAAAATTAAAAAAAAAAAAAATTTAAAACGACTTTGCACTCGTCGCCCATTTACAGGTGTCACACGTTCACGCAAACATGTTTACACACTTTTTAACCTTTCCAAGAGGAGCAAACATTTCTCCAGCAGTCCTGTTTGGGATCCATCCAGACCACTACAGCTGCCTCAGTTCAACACTAATTGTTTGGGTCTGAATACCAGGGCAGTATTTTTTACTGAACACTTAGTTGTTAGTTATCCAGGAAAGCCACAAAGCAGCTTTTTGAAATGATGGCGAATGCCAGCGCTCCAGCATTGTTTCTTTCTCTCTGCATGTGATTTACAGTCGAGTTGATGCACTTAAAATTTGTTACCTCGGCCCCATGTGGTGTGTGTGTGTGCTCTGTAAACTGACATTATGAAAACTGCTAAGTCAATGTTTTCACTCAGGGCTTCGAATCAGCATTTCTGGAAATCAGAATGTGACCTGCCCTCACTCGTTTTCTCCCCTCTCATTTTCACACACCAATTACCAGGATAATTTCAGGCATACCAGTGTGATGTGGACCTTGCCCAGAACCGCACTCTGGAACGCATTTACAAATGTGGTAACGCAGTGAGGCATTTATCTGACATACTCTGTATTTATACTTTCACTTAGAGTGTGATGCTGAGCAGAAAAAATTACCAAAAATTGTGTGATGAATTGAATCAAGCTATGAAACAGGCGCTTTTTCCAGTTTCATAAGAATTTCTACAGGATATTTTGCAAAATTTAAGCATGCATCAGACAAATAATGTCTTTAAGTGGTAGTAAATTACTACCACAAGCTAAATAATTTTAAATATATGTTGGAATATAATTATACCTTCAGAAATGTAAAAAAAAAAAAGTTACCAGGGTTTTAAGATTGTCTACTAGCAAACATAAATTATAAAAATGGACCTAACTAACTTGATATTTAGTAGTTGGATGAAAGGGTTAGTTCACCCACAAATGAAAATTCTGTCATTAATTACTCACTCTCATGTCGTTCCACACCCGTAACACCTTCGTTCATCTTCGGAACACAAATTTAAATGAATCTTTTGTTTCGAATCAGTGGTTCACTTATGACGCATCACTTATGACGTAACAAAGCCTTGTTTATTGAAATCACATGACTTTCTCGCTCCAAACCACTGATTTGAAACAAAAGATTCGTAAAGATTCGTAAAGCTTTGAAGCTTCATGAAGCAGTGTTTTGAAATCGCCCATCACTAGATATTGTTGAAAAACAGTCTTTATTTTGTTTTTTGGCACACAAAGTATTCTTGTCGCTTCATAACATTAAGGTTGAACCACTGTAGTCACGTTAACTGTTTTAAATGCATCTTTAGTACCTTTCTGGCCATTAAAAGTGTAAATTAACTTGCTGCCAATGCAGGCCTCACTGAGCCATCGGATTTTATCAAAAATATCTTAATTTGAGTTCTGAAGATGAACGAAGGTCTTACGGGTGTGGAACGCCATGAGGGTGAGTAATTAATGACAATTTTCATTTTTGGGTGAACTAACCCTTGAATGATCAAGGATGATTAAATCATGAGATTTATATGGCCAAGTGTACCGTGTGAATATGAAGGGATTTTTTCAAACTGATTTTTCCCAGTTGATTTACCCCTATTTTGAATTACACATTGCATTGTGTTTTAGGGTTGACGGAAATGTCCCTAAACAGGAAACATACTGATACATTTCTGTATTACATTTTCTATGGATTTTTTTTGTTGTTGCTTACAGTATATTATATATATATATATATAAACAAAAAATAATAATATAAGAAATATTTTGCAGTGACCAGAAATTAGAAAAAGTGGACGTAGAGAATGTGGCATTTCTGTCTTTTGTTCCATCTCTCATTGAGCACGAGGCAGCAGAAATATGCTTACACATGGCACTACAGTGTCTTTTATCTGATGCGACATGGATGATGCCGTTTGAAGCCTCTGTGTCAGAATAAAAGGCCCTTTTGTTTTTCTCTTTATCAGGGGGGATATGAAACAGCAGTGAGTCACACTCATTTAGAGAAATAGCTTCCTTCACTGGGAATTAAATGCGTGTTTGAGAACGACATTTCACCCTCTCTCCTCATAGCCAGTGAAGCTTGACTCTTTTAATTTCAACAAACATAACTTAATGCAACAGAAGGATAATATAACTGAATATGTGTGTATGCGGAGGCAGGTATAAATATTAAGGCTGAGGGCACCTGATGTGATTCTCTCACACACAATTCCCTGCTGCACTGTTAGAACCTCTTTTTACTACCAATTTACCAACTTTCACAAGCATTTGTACCTTTATGGGGACATTTTAAGTTTCTATTTTTACTACAGAAATAGCTGTCACTATGGGCCTATTCTAATCGTAAGTGAGCATCCCTATGCCCTCTAGAGCTCTTTAAGTGGGGACCTTGGAGGGAGCAGGACACTTGTATGCCATAATTTATGTTTTAAAAGGCCTAAACACCTGGTATTAAGATGCATTTTGGTTCACAAGTAGATGGAGACACATTCCCGTTTACACCCCGTTGTCCACTTTCGCCCCTTTCTGTCCTGATTTCTTAAAGGGAAAGGGTCTATGGGTGGGTAAATCGTTTCGTTTCTGCTTTGATAGCAGCAAGACAATGCTGAATGCGCTGAGTGCATGTTAGAAATTAGGAATGGTGAGAACCATTTTGCTTTGTAAATTTTTTGTCTTCAAACCAAGCATAGGTCTTCAGCTGACAAAGTTTAAATCCCGTCTGGCTAGCACACTTACCATAATGTTTACACATTAAAGGTGCCCTAGATTCTAAAATTTAATTTACCTCGGCATAGTAAATAACAAGACTTCAGTACATGGAAAAGACATACAGTGAGTCTCAAACTCCATTGTTTCCTCCTTCTTATATAAATCTCATTTGTTTAAAAGACCTCCGAAGAACAGGAGAATCTCAACATAACACCGACTGTTACGTGTGTTTTTAAACACTTGCAGTCTGTATCATGCATAAACACAACTTCATTCTTTATAAATCTCTCCAACAGTGTAGCATTAGCCGCATAGCCTCAAACTCATTCAGAATCAATGTAAACATCAAAATAAACACTGTACTTACGCGATTAGACATGCTGCATGACGAACACTTTGTAAAGATCCATTTTGAGGGTTATATTAGCTGTTTGAACTTTTTTTATGTTGTTTAAGGCAAGCGCGAGCTCCGTGGGCGTGGAGCACGAGGTTTAAAGGGCCACACACCCTGAATCGGCTCATTTCTAATTATGCCCCAAAATAGGCAGTTAAAAAAATGAATTAAAAAAAATCTATGGGGTATTTTGAGCTGAAACTTCACAGACACATTCAGGGGACACCTTAGACTTATATTACATCTTTTAAAAAAAAATTCTAGGGCACCTTTAAATCAGTAGGCGAAGATTAGGAGGTCTTTTGTGGCTGTTTGAACACATTCGATCACATGAGTGTCTAACACTACGATAGCAATCTGGTCTAAAGCATTTCCAGCTATTTCCGGAAGTGGTCGAAGGTGGATAAGTTCAAAACATTTTAGACCCTGTTACACCTGTATTTAGTGTCGTCCGCTTGTGATCTGATTGACGAAAACACTTAAACATTAGGTGTAATTAAAGAATGTAATTTCCTCAATGTCTTCACCTGGAATGTTGCAATGATGACATTTACTATTAAACACCTGACACTTATTTACACTTCATATGAAATGCATGTTTATATGTTAACTCAAACTCTCCTCCTACCATAGCTTTAAAATGAACCGCGATGACTGGCCACCTTGGGTCACATGACCATAAACGATAAAATTAATTGTGGAAGGGCCCTTCATGAAGGGATTTTGTTGTTCGCTTTCCTTTGGAAGGAAACAAATGTGTGTGGAATTCACCCTATGTAACATTATATTGACTAAACTGTGCACTATGGGGGAATTTTTTACTCCACATTTTAAATATCTGGGGTAGTTTTGTCACTTTCAGTGGCATTTCTGCCCCAAGCCATGGCTAATTTCTGCCCATCTTGCCGTCTACTAACAGACAGCAGAGATAAAGCATTAACCAAACCCAAAGATATCAAAGATTTGACATCAGGCACTTCCCACATTATAAATAGTTGAGTCAAACCGATAACGACGACAGCTGAAGCAATCTCAAATCTCAGCAAACCCCATGTCTGAGAAATAACCACCGCCATTGTGTCAGAAAACTGAACACATCAGTCACTCATGCTAATGTGAAGTGGGGCTGGATGCCTCGGTGGGACGACCGCAGTGCTGCGAAACATGCGAGAGACTTTGGCTTGAATGCTTGTTTGGCTCAGGCGTTCTTTAATCCACTGCCGTTGTGTCTCAGAGCAGCACTTATGGCTCCCGCTGTGCTCTATTCCAACTACTTTATTTGTTCTCAACTGGAGGGCTGTGACCCAAAAATGTGTCCCAGATCTGATAGGGTTGTGGACGGCAGCGAAAAACAAGCCGAATAATAAAATGCAACTAACCATATAATCGTGCATAGTTATGCAAAGAAAATAAAGAGGCTTTTCAGCTTTTAGAAGGGACAAGAAAATGTTTCCCATATTCTTAGGGAAAGAATATCAAATGTTATTGTATTTTAGCACAAAATCACCTGTCACTTCATAAAATGACTATAGCATTAGCCATATTATCGAGTGGCAGATGATTTTGTGCAAAAATACCATAACATTAGATTGGACATACAGCCTTTGATGGCCTACACTATAATAATAATAATAATAATAATAATAAAGCAATATACATTATGTAACTAGATTAGATATATTTGGCATGTGTACATACATTTATTGTAATGTGTGCTTTTCGAGAGAAAGATGCTCTGACTCTGGTTCCTCTTGAGGCTTTTTTTCCTTCCCACAATTCTCTTTGGCTGGATGAATGTGGGCATTAAGGCATGATATTCTAGGCTAATTTGAAACAATACGTACTGTGAAACACACTATACTAATTGAACTGACTTGACAGAACTTTACACATTTCAGGGAAATAATCCTATGAAAAATGTTACTTTTAACTGTCTTTGCATATTATGAGATACTTTAACACTAAAAAAGTTCTTACATTACCTTTAAGCTAAATAATGTTTTTACTACTTTACAATTGCTGTTATTAAATGATAAACAAAATGTTTTGAAGTTAATTTTAAACAATAATTGGGCCATTATTTAATTAAAAAATTAAAAATAATGAAAAAATAATTATAGGAAAAAATTACCAACACATAAGACTTCAGTACTGGTAGTGCAACACTAGCCATTTTTTTATTAATTAGCGATGACAATTTACATATTCCCATAATCGTTCGTTAATTTTAACAATTGTTAACCTTACCTCTTAAATCTGAAGCGGGGGTGATACTAAGATATGTTACTTAACAACCTTGCTTAACCAACACAAAATAGGTGTCAATTTAAAGCTTAAAAACTTGGCTTTACAGTAAATATAGAGAACATGACCATCACTTAACAAGTGCTTTTAAAGTTGCTGAGATATTAGAAATACTCTATTTTCATAGCATGATAGAGTATGAAAATCTGTTTTACATGATCTGTAAAAACAGAGACTTGTCATATATTGTTGAAAAGGTCTCAACTAGCAGAATACAACAAGTTAGAGACCAAACTATACCAAGTATTTGTATGAAATAGAACTGCTGATGCAATTGTAAACAGTATACATATGATGCTTTTGGCCACAGTTTGGTGTGTAACTTCGCAAAACATTAGTAAACCATAGTAGATTGCATATCTAGTAAGTGGTCTCGAACGAGCCCAAACACAACACAAGACAGTGTGTAGATCACGGAGTGACATGACATGCTTCTTGGCTATAGCTATAGGAGTTCCAGGATCTGATTGCTTCACGATCATGACGCAGTGTTTTCAAACGTCATTTGAAAGTTTAACCAATGGAAACTGGATCTCGGGTATAGTGGGTATAGGGGCGATGTTTCGAGACCAATCGGGCACTGTTTTACAGCTGGAGTGTGCTTAGATTGGTGTGATTGCGCAGATTGACAGGTCTTGATTTATCATGCGCCATAGAATAGGAGCGCACAGCTGAACCAGCACTGGCAGATCATCACTCATCCACCAGGATCTTATTACTTGTTTATTCTATGTGCTTTTATTGTGATGTTAACACCAGTAAGTAGTTCTTATGTTCAGTAAAATCACTTGTTTGGAGGGTTTTTTGGACCCTTGGTTAATTATGTTTTGAAATAAACAGCAAACTTACCTAATCCATTGCACAGCTTGAAGACATTAATATACTTAGGCCTGGTTTCACAGACAGGGCTTAGATCAAGCAATGTTTAAGCCTTAGTTAAATTAGGACATTTAAGTAGCTTTTACAAACATGTCTTATTTATAAAAAAAAAAAAAAAAAAAAACCTTACTGGTGTGCATCTTGAGACAAAACAATGGCACTGACATATTTCAAGTTGCTTTAGATTAAAACAGCTAAAAAATGCATTTTAATCTGGGACTAGGCTGAAGCCTTGTCTGTGAAACTAGGGGATGGAATATGTAACTATGGCGTGCTCACTTCATTTTTCCTTGTGTGTCTGCTGCATGTGTTTTGTACATGAGCCGCACACATCTCAAAATTACGCACTTGATGATCTTGCTTAATCGACCAACAATAAGTTTCATTGATAAAATTATCAACAATTAATCAATTGTTGATTAATCATTAGCATCACTTTTGGTAAAATTTTGAAAATTAAATGAATAGTGTTGCATATCTTATTGGCATTAGTCCACCTTTAGTCTACTGGGCAGTCATGGCCCAATGGTTAGAGAGTCAGACTGATAACCTGAAGGTTGCAGGTTCAATTCTCAATACCGGCAGGAAATGACTAAGGTGCCCTTGAGCAAGGTACCTTACCCCAATCACTCCCTGGGCACCACAGCAAAATGGCTGCCCACTGCTCAGGGTGTGTGTGTTCACTACTCACTACTCCTAATGTGTGTGCACTAACTTGGATGGAGTATGAGTCACTTTTTCACTTTGATTAACTACACAAAAATGTAGCTTCTATAAATCTGATTTGAAGAGAGCAGAAAAGGATGCGATTGTTAGCACGGCAGTGCTCCCCTGACGTAGTGTAATTACAGAAGTTCTATTAAAGGCCAGTGCTGTCTCCTTTGAGGCAGAGGCACATGGAGGAGATGTAGTCATTACTGTGGCTCGGGCCCCGCTCGCACATGGCCAGTAATACTTTGTAATGACAGAGCCTGGCAGTTATTTAAAGTTTTCATTTAAATACTGCCCTTTTGACCCTGCGGGATCACACATACTCCAGTCAGCCAGTGGAACCGACAGCCCAAGGGAGGCCGAGGCAGACCCCGGCCAATCATGCTCTTCTGCCAACCTGATCGTTCACTGATAGGATAAATATCCAGTCACATCCAGATTCAAAGCAGCTAATTTACACCAAATGGATTGTGGATAGATCTGTCAGCAGGATGCCCTTATGTAAGGAAAGTCACAAATGAGATCTCTTATGTCTCAATTGTTTCTCTTTTGACAACATGAGATTACATGTTGAACAAATGGAGATGTTTGCTGAAGTCACCTGACTCAAATTTTTCTCCTGGGGAAAAAAAAAAAAAAGACAAGAAGTCTCACATTTCATAGATCTCAACAATCTCTCAAATCATGCTCAGATATGCCAACATGCAAAATGTCTGCAATATTTCAATATGAACTCAAATATTTCTTAATAAATTATTCCAAAACCAAATTATGCAAGCTACCCATATTCATTTTATAGATCTCTACACTATACATACTGTAGACCTATACACTTACTTAATGTCAATTGTTTTTACTTAAATGTCACTTACTTAATGTCAGTCAATTGTTTGGGAGAAATAAAAACAGACATAAATGAGACAATGTTGTTATTGTAAACGTACTGTTAACTAATGAAGATGAAAATCTAAAACTTGATTAAGAGTTTTCCATTTACCTCACTGGAAATCTCATGACGTCAGGGCTGTTTACTGTACCTTTTCAGTCTTCCTCACTTTTATGTAACCTACTGCACCCACCACATCAACAGCATGTGGTTTTAATTTTAATCATCAACACCCTTTCCAGTTAACACATCATTAAAAACAACATTTACACTTTATGGAGAATCTGATAACAGCTTATTATGCTTGAGTGCCATTTACAAGACAATAGCTTTTACATCAGTGGATTACATTACTGGAGAACAATGCTGTGATTCACAACACTCAGGGGAAAACCAAACAGTCCATCCTTATCGTCACCTGTTCACAAAACACAAATCTCACCATTATTCACTTGAACTCACGCAGATTTAATTTCTCCTGAAATTCACTGTGAGACAAAAACAGACACAAATGAGAAAATGTGGTTTACCGTTGTTCAGCAAATTTTTGATGGCGAAATCATTTTTATTAAGTATCTACGCAATTTAGAATTTTTCAAGGCGGCGAAAGATTTCTGCACGTAGCTTTTGCAACAAGTTCAAATTGGTCACACGAATTAACAGCACGGACCAAAAGAAAGCTGCTTGGTGTGAAAGTAACTCCTGTGCTAGTGGTGATTCATTCATCACTATGCTTGACAGTAGACCGTGGCTTAAAAGTAATCTCGTCAGGGAGAAACAATTCAGCTATTAGAGGGACATTCCCACAAATCAACCTCAAAACTGACACTAGACGTCATACTCATCTTGAAAAAGTGCTTCCATGAGGACAGAATCACCTGCATATATATGTGCATCCCTCCTTTCATCTGTGTGTAGTGTAACTAACTTTCCCTTCGAAATGTCAATGATCATTTCCTGTCACGCACACGTCCCCTCAGCAGTGTGTTGAAAGCGGTCCACTGTGACCCTTGGCAAACAACTGACTGATGCTTAACTCTGCACACAATGCAGCATCAGTGCCGTCTGTGGTGTGTCGAGCGACCAGAACAACTTGATCTTTGTCCTAAATATTCAGCAGGAGCTCTGTGCATTCTCAGCATACCTTTATTTATATTAGTAGTGCTTGCTAACATCATTACTTTTGCTCATACTTAGGGTTCGGATTTAAAGAAACCCCTTTCCTTAAAGGGTTAGTTCACATCCATAAAACCTTTGTTCATCTTCGCAACACAAATTAAGATCTTTTTGATGAAGTCTGAAAGGTTTCTGTCGCACCACAGAGATCCAAAGCAACTACCACTCCAAGGTCCAGAAAGAAATAGGTTTTATTAAGCAACGAGAGTGCTTTGTTTGCAAAAAAACCCCCAAAAACAACATTTACCACTTTACCACAGTTAAGATATTTTAATTAGCTTTCTGACCCTCCATTGACAGCCTTTGCAACTACAAACGTAGTAAAGACATTGTTGAAGTAATCCATGTGACTCCAGTGGATTAACCTCAATTTTATGAAGTGTCGTGAGTGCTTTCTTTGCACAAAAAAAAAAAAAAAAAACAACTTTATTTACAAAATATTAATTTCCAGTGTGTGTTCGTGAGAGCGCCACAACGCGTGCATTTTGTTGCGAGAGCAGATGTTCTCTTTTTGAACGCGAGTGGAGATTAATATTTTGCAAATAAAGTGGTAAATTATATTTATATATACAGTGGGTACGGAAAGTATTCAGACCCCCTTAAATTTTTCACTCTTTGTTATATTGCAGCCATTTGCTAAAATCATTTAAGTTCATTTTTTTTCCTCATTAATGTACACACAGCACCCCATATTGACAGAAAAACACAGAATTGTTGACATTTTTGCAGATTTATTAAAAAAGAAAAACTGAAATATCACATGGTCCTAAGTATTCAGACCCTTTGCTCAGTATTTAGTAGAAGCACCCTTTTGATCTAATACAGCCATGAGTCTTTTTGGGAAAGATGCAACAAGTTTTTCACACCTGGATTTGGGGATCCTCTGCCATTCCTCCTTGCAGATCCTCTCCAGTTCTGTCAGGTTGGATGGTAAACGTTGGTGGACAGCCATTTTTAGGTCTCTCCAGAGATGCTCAATTGGGTTTAAGTCAGGGCTCTGGCTGGGCCATTCAAGAACAGTCACGGAGTTGTTGTGAAGCCACTCCTTCGTTATTTTAGCTGTGTGCTTAGGGTCATTGTCTTGTTGGAAGGTAAACCTTCGGTCCAGTCTGAGGTCCTGAGCACTCTGGAGAAGGTTTTTGTCCAGGATATCCCTGTACTTGGCCGCATTCATCTTTCCCTCGATTACAACCAGTTGTCCTGTCCCTGCAGCTGAAAAACACCCCCACAGCATGATGATGCCACCACCATGCTTCACTGCTGGGACTGTATTGGACAGGAGATGAGCAGTGCCTGGTTTTCTCCACACATACCGCTAAGAATTAAGGCCAAAAAGTTCTATCTTGGTCTCATCAGACCAGAGAATCTTATTTCTCACCATCTTGGAGTCCTTCAGGTGTTTTTTAGCAAACTCCATGCGGGCTTTCATGTGTCTTGCACTGAGGAGAGGCTTCCGTCGGGCCACTCTGCCATAAAGCCCCGACTGGTGGAGGGCTGCAGTGATGGTTGACTTTCTACAACTTTCTCCCATCTCCCGACTGCATCTCTGGAGCTCAGCCACAGTGATCTTTGGGTTCTTCTTTACCTCTCTCACCAAGGCTCTTCTCCCCCGATAGCTCAGTTTGGCCGGACGGCCAGCTCTAGGAAGGGTTCTGGTCATCCCAAACGTCTTCCATTTAAGGATTATGGAGGCCACTGTGCTCTTAGGAACCTTAAGTGCAGCAGAAATTTTTTTGTAACCTTGGCCAGATCTGTGCCTTGCCACAATTCTGTCTCTGAGCTCTTCAGGCAGTTCCTTTGACCTCATGATTCTCATTTGCTCTGACATGCACTGTGAGCTGTAAGGTCTTATATAGACAGGTGTGTGGCTTTCCTAATCAAGTCCAATCAGTATAATCAAACACAGCTGGACTCAAATGAAGGTGTAGAACCATCTCAAGGATGATCAGAAGAAATGGACAGCACCTGAGTTAAATATATGAGTGTTACAGCAAAGGGTCTGAATACTTAGGACCATGTGATATTTCAGTTTTTCTTTTTTTAATAAATCTGCAATAATGTCAACAATTCTGTGTTTTTCTGTCAATATGGGGTGCTGTGTGTACATTAATGAGGGAAAACAATGAACTTAAATGATTTTAGCAAATGGCTGCAATATAACAAAGAGTGAAAAATTTAAGAGGGTCTGAATACTTTCCGTACCCACTGTATATATTTTATCAGGCTGTCAATGGAGGGACAGAGAAATCTCAGATTTCATTAAAAAGATCTTCATTTGTGTTCCGAAGATGAACAAACATCTTACAGGGTTGGAAAAACATGAAGGTGAGTAATTAATGACAATTTTCATTTTTGGGTGAACTAACTCTTTAAATTTTGGCATGTAATTCTGACATAAATGACAGCTCAAATCATGCATCTTGTATAGAAGAAGTGTGCTATAGTTTTCGAACCTTCCACAATTATTATTTTCACATTATATGGACAATAAAATGGACTAAAAATCTCACTGACACTAAAGGGGAGATGCGAATAGTAAAATATAAAGAGGTGCCAGTAAGCACCTATCAACCACACAGCATGATAAAAATACTCTGAACCAATATTTTTGCTTTTTATTAATATCTAATCATAGATAATTATATTATTGATCACATTTGCAGCAATGTATGATTGCTTTTTCAGATAAAGCAGAACTGCCGACTAAAGCTCTGAGACGTGTTTGAATGAGCCACGATCTGTGTAATTCACACAATAACAGACTACAAATGTTTTATTGATCCCTGAAGAAAAATTAAATGAAAGCAAAAGGATTTGAGGAAACCTTACAATTAGGGAAAGCAAAAAAAGAAGGGGGAAGAAACTGAGAGGGAAGGCAGCATGAGTGATTTGGGATCTGGTAAAGTTGAAAGACATTTCATCATAGCGATAATGGACGAGAGAGCAGCCAGACTTCTCACAGGACAAACCACAGAGCGCTCATGATAATGGATTTCACATGCCTTGCTCTCTCTTTGTGTTAAGCTGCCTGCAGCTAATTTGTCGTCATTTTAGTGGCCTCGTGTAATTGAGACCAACGGCAGGGAATCATTAATTGTGTCAGCAAAGTCAAATGAAAACAAAAACAGAATATAACTCGTCCCCTTGGAATTATAAGGTTCTATCTGACATTTTTGTCATTCTGTGACAACTTATTTACATTATGTGATGTTTCTTTTTTTAAGTTTTGGTACTTTTTTTTAGAAAACAAAAAGGTTCTATCTACAAAGTTGCACTCTAACTTGGCTCTTAAAGGTTCTATCTGCGTGAGCCAATCAGCACTTTGAATGCACACACGAGGACCAATCAGGATCAGCGTTCTTTGTCATGTCGCCACGATAGCGGAAGAGAGTTCAGATAAACGCTAAATCGGTGAAGAGAAGACTAAATTTCACAACGCAATGTTTATTAGAAACCTCATGATCGACTGTTTTATTTATGATGTTGTCAATGACAGCAGCCCAAATTCCAGGGAATTACAGTCTTTTTGTGTTTTGCTGTATCTGATTGCTGAGGAGTTATTTTCAGTTAGACACCACGCTAACGTTAGCCAGCAGCGCTATTAAGAGAACAGGTTCAGGTTTTGTAGTCTCTTTGCTTATTTCCAGTCACATCATTGTCATACGAGGGAAAGGTATGTATATATTAGGTTATGTTTTAACCTTGATCCATCCTGTCTACTTGTATTGAGCTGTATTGTAGCTATAAAGCTCTACACTATGGCATACTGGAATAAAGTGTATACTACATTAAGTGAGAGGAAATGTTAAATTTTACATTGTTGGTAAAAACTGAGTTGTTGCATAGTTTAAATAATTTAAATATTTTAAATGTGAAATATTTTGTATTATATATAGTCAACATTTTTCAATGTTTATTAAACTTTGTTAAACACCTGAAGAATTGTCTGTTTTCTTTCAGTTTTTTAGTCCTAAAATGTCTTAAATTTTACAATATTAAGCCTTAAAGGTCAAATAGTAAATAATGTATTGATGGGGTCTTAATTACAACAATAAACATTAGCATGCTATTTCAGACATACTGATGTCTAGAGAGAAATCCATTTTACCTGTCCCACTTTCTGTGGAATAAAGTCCTGCTCAGATGTATAACAGTAGCTGCTTTCTGTCTAAACAAAAGGAAACTTAAATGGTTCCTGCAATAATATTCCTACTTAAATTTAACATCTGTACTGGACAAAAGATTTAGCACTGCCTTTTATGCTTAACTTGAACAAGAAAAAAATATTTAAAATATCAAATAAATGTCATAAAAACCATTAAATTTAACTTTCTCATGCATGTCAACACATTGTTACAACACTAATTTTATGTTTTAAAACAAATTATAAGCAAACTGTTTGTGTTTCTTGAAAATTACTGCTTCAATTAATTTTTTGGCAGATAGAACCTTATAATTCCAAGCGAAAAGTGTTTTTTTTAGAATTAGAAACTTCTATCTGCATTTGACCCGTTCCAAAAATCCCCATTTACAAGTTTGAGAGGATTTTGATATTGTATATTTAGAATACATTTAGGGTCCCTGTCATTTTCATGTTTGAAAGAAACTTGTTCCCCATATAGTTTTTGCTTTATGGAATGCAAAAACTTTGAAGCACAATATCTCAAAACTGCTCAGAACGCAAAGTCCCCTTGGAATCAAATACTGATGACTCATCTTCCTCTCAAGAGCGTACACGTATCTTTGTCCAATCAAACGCTCTCTACCCATCTATAAAAATCCTCAACTTCTTGTTCCGATAGTAAATATGTCGACGCACAATTGCAAAACTATAGTATGCCACACTGTTATCACATGACCTCAACTGCATCAACTTAGTGAAAAAATGGTTTTTAAATTTCTAATTCATGTTTGCATAGTATAAATGTCTTAGAAAGTCCGATCAAATAACAATTCTAAATAAATCATGGTATTACTTCTGATTTGTTCATCAAACAGGAAAATAGCATGCTGGCATATGTTTCTGGCCTAAAATTCTTTCACATCAAAACACTTGCAAAAGATACAAAATAAAAAGACAAATCATTACTGACACATACTAAAAGTTCTTTGGCAACAAACAACTGATGCACGCAATGAAAGGCACTCAAAGGCACTATATTCAAAAGCCCAAGCCTTTCTCCAGACATCTTCATAAAGCTATTTTTACTGGCTGAGAGATCATTTAGTGGACATTTAACTTTAGTCGTAAAGACGTGAGCAGTGGCGGCTTTCCTACAGATTCAGAGTGCAAACGCCACAGCGGAAACTCCTCAGTCTGTGTGGCATCACAAGGCCTCCAGACAGACCCTCCGGCACCATCCGCATCAGAGAGACGGACCGAGTGAGAGAGAGGGAGGGAGGAATATGAAGGAAGACTGTAAAGAAATAGAAATGAAAAAGTAACAGGGGATAGAGAGGTTTGCCACAACACACACTGGTTTCCATGTTTTATGGGAACTTTCCATAGACAATGATTGTTATACTGTACAAACTTTCAGTGTTGGGGAAGCTACTCTGAAACTGTAGTTTGATGAACTACAAGCTACTTATAAAATAAAGTAGTTAAACTAAAGTCAAGCTACCCTTCTGAAAAAGTAGTTAGCTACACTACAAGTTACTAACAAAAAGTAGCTAGCTACATTGAAACTACTTAGATTTTTTTTTAACTGTTAGTGAATAATTTTTAAGTAAATGTTTGGGGTTTAAAACAACGCAATGCACAACAATTATTATTTCAATGTGTACCGTTTTATTTTGTTGTGTATATCAGAAGATACAATACTGAAATGTAACCTATATCTCTGACTATCAAAGTACCAAACTGCTACAAATGTCACACCAATGCAGGCCCGGTTCTACGCACCTAAGCACCCTCAAACGCAAGCAAAAGCAAGAGCACCCTTAGTTGATACTGTAAGAATATCATGTTGGCGAAACAGATTTGGCAAATGCTCCAGTGCCTATTTGTGTTTGCGCTCTGGAGAATTTCAAATGTTTCTATTTACAACACGATTTTGCAGCGGTGAGCAACATAGCCAATCACAGACACAACTGTTGATCTCTTGAATGCAATGGCCATTCAGGGGTGTTTAAGTTAGTTAGAGTCACTGGAAGACACGCCAGAGTTTGTATTCAGCACTGAGTTTGCGCGCTCATTGTGCAGTGTAGACAGCTATAACTGAGTTATGAATTTTTAGTGATTATAAAGGAAGCACTCTTTGCATGCTTTATAATACATTTCAGAATTTTAATACAAGTTTTGTTTTTCATGCTATAAGAGGACCGACGACCAATTGCACTCTGCAGTTTGATATAAATATAGTACATACAAATGCAGGATTCACGCTCAAAATTACTACCATAACCATAACATGGGACAAAAATATGAAATAATAATAACAATAAGCGATGCGCAGACAAGAAAAATATTTGAATTTTTGTATAAATATTTTTTTAAATTCCAATTATTTGTAAAATTAATGACTTAAAAAAAATCTCACTGTACATTGCTATTCTTGTTATGGTGGAACCGTTGCTTACACATTACATCTGCACTTTACTATAGCATCCTGACTAATTTCAGGAGCACCCTCAGTGATTTGATTCTGGTACCGGACCTGCACCCATGCAAGAACAAAATACATGCAACTTAAATTGGACAGAAAAATGCACGTTAAACTCACAGCATATGCAGTGATGAAGCTTTGAGACGCGAATCATGTGCTTCTTGCGTGAACATCATTCTGAAACCCGCGCAACCGATTTTATTAGATCAGCCTTTGTCGTGTGATAAGCGCACTAGGCTCGCATTTTTGTTTTCTGTTCAATTGACGGATGCTTTGCCAATGCAATGACGCAAAACACCGCGTTAGTGATCTTAGATTCATTACGGGACAGATTAGACTATGACGGGTCACCACTGTATAAAATAGTTCGCATTTATTTGATATAGACTGTAATAAAGCAGGACAATCAATTTAAAAAGGCTATTATTCACCTGTATGTGCTTGAAGTCTTCGACACAGTCGTTTTAATCATTTGCATATAAATTAGGAATAACCTTTACTAATCGATTCGTGAAAAGTGTAAACCCACTCCTGTCCTCACATAATCATCAGACGATCTCTTCTTGGTGAACTGTAAAGCCGCAAGATGCGTGATCAATAGATGGCGGTAACGCACGATTTTAGTTTGTGATCTGAAGACGCTGTGCTGCTTCAACGCATCGCAGGCTCTTTAGAACGCAAAACGGAATGTAGCTTGTAGCTTTTGGTCGCGCTACACCGCTACTTGCTGGAAAATGTAGTTAACTACTGGAAAAGCTACACTGTTTTAAAAGTAGCTGAACTACATACAAGCTACTGAAAAATGTAGTTAAACTAGTAGCGCCGCTACATGTACTTAACTACTCCCCAACACTGCAAACTGTATATTATTTCCATCTACACTTACCCTACCCCCTAAGCTTACCCATCACAGAAAAATTTCTGCATATTAACATTTTCAAAAAGACGAAAAAAAGTCCCAAGAATTTATTGGCATTACTATCCTTGTGGGTACATTTGGTCCACATAATGTAGGGAATACCAGTTACACACATTATTTATAAATAAACATTTTATTTTAAATGAAGAATGACACAAAATATTATATTATATTATATGATATAGTACAGGCGTGGACAAAATTGTTAGTACCTTTGATTAATAATATGATCAAAGATGACTAAAAATCTGCATTGTTTATCCTTTTGATCTTTAATGCATAACATTAGCAAAAATTGGCTAATTTAATTGAAGGAAAATAATTGAAAGAGGGGGGAATAATGTTTATTTCAACATTATGAAATAAATGTTTTTCTCCAAAACACATTGGCCACAATTATTGGCACCCCTAGAATTATATATGAGTAAAATATCTCTTAATTATATTCCCATTCATATTTACATTTTTTTAGCACACCAGAGTGATCATGAACATGAAATTGTCCAGCCATGATTTCCGGCTCCACCGGAGTATAAACATGAGGAAACAAAGGCTAAATTCCCGTAATCATTCATCACAATGGGTAAAACCAAAGAATATAGTTCTGATGTGCAGCAAAAGATTGTTGAGCTTCACAAAATAGAAAGTGGCTGTAAGAAAATAGCTGAAGCATTGAAAATGACCATTTCCACCATGAGGGCAATAATTAAGAAGTTCCAATCAACTAAAGATGTTACAAATCTGCCTGGAAGAGGACTCGTGTCTAAATCGTCCTAATGCGCGGTGATGAGGAGAGTTTGAGTGGTCAAAGACTCTCCAAGGATCACAGCCGGAGAATTGAAGAAATTAGTTGAGACTTGAGTCTCAGAAAGCCTAAAAAAAAATAAAAATAAAATGATCAGACAACACCTACATCCCCATAAGTTGTTCGGGAGGGTTTCAAGAAAAATCCTCTGCTCTCATCCAGAAACAATCTCCAGCATATTCAGTTGTCAGACAAGACTGGAACTTCAAACAGGACCAGCTTCAATGGTCAGATGAAACTAAAACAAGAGCTTTTTGGCAGCAAATCCACCAGTTGGGTTTGGTGCACACACGGATAAAAAGTACCCCATGCCCACGGTTAAATATACTGCTGGATCTTTAATGTTGTGGGCCTATTTTTCTGCTGGAGGTCCTGGACATTGTGTTCAGAGACATGGTATCATGGATTCTACTAAATACTAACAGATAAAAAAAAAAAATCTAAACCTGACTGCTTCTGCTAGAAATCTTATAATGGGCTGTGGTTGGATCTTCCATCAGGACAATGATCCAAAACAAACATCAAAACCAACACAAAAATGTGTCACTGAGCACAAAATGAAGCTTCTGCCATGACCATCCCAGTCCCCTGACCTGAACCCTACAGAAAATGAATGGAGTGAACTGAAGAGAAGAAGCACCAACATGGAGCTGGGAATCTGAAGGATCTGGAGAGATTCTGTATGAAGGAATGGTCTCTGATCTCTTGTCAGGTGTTCTCCAAACTCATCAGGCATTATAGGTGAAGACTCAGAGCTGTTCTCTTGGGAAAAGGAGGTTGCAAAAAGTATTGAATAAAAGGGTGCCAATAATTGTGGCCAATGTGTTTTGGAGAAAAAAAATTATTTCATAATGTGATCCCCCTACCCCCACCCTTTCAATACTTTTCCTTCAATAAAAGGTTAGATTTTTGCTAATTTTATGAATTAAAGATCAAAAGAATAAACAATGCAGATTCATCTTTGATAATATTTATCAAGGGTACTAACAGTTTTGTCCACGTCTGTATATATTATATTACATAAATTATATTATATTTCATAACATGGGATAACAATAACAAAACATGTCTTAATTTATTAATTTCCATTTCTAATAATTCCATGTTGCCATAGTTCACGCATGTTTGCTTATGCGCTATATATCGTTCGCTCAACATAAGAAGTCATGGCCATGAGAAAAGGATGTCGTTCCCTCAACAAAATTGAGGCCACAACTTCACATTGTCATTACCTTGACAACATGATCTTGTGGCAATGGAGTATTATCACATTCCCACAAATTAATATCTCGCTGCCACAACATCACATTCCCATGAGTAGCCTACATATGTCATGGCCTCAACATGCTATGAAGTTCCCACAGCATGGCAAAGACAAATCTAAATGAACTGAACATGTCCCCTCCCGGTCACAGTACTATTCAAGTCAAGTCACCTTACACAATACAGATTGATTCAAAGCAGTCATAAACAGGAAAATAATCATGCAAACAGAATTCAATTCTGCTGTATAGCAGCTCTAAAAAAAACAAACAACAGAACTACACTACAACACAGCAAAGAACTATAACCATCTCTATTGCTTTAATGACAAGTGCACTCAAACTTACAGTACATAAAAAAACCCAACGATCATGATTTGAGAATTATTCAGAGAGCAATGTTGTTCTTCAATGAAACAAAAAAAGGGGGGAAAATATTATTATTATTATTATTGAAGTCTATATAAAAGTATACTTTTTTATATACATATAATAAGTCGGCACACCACAGCTCCTAAAGTATAGGAAATCATTTTGAGCACACAGTCTCTTCATCACACAATTACAACACTCCAATGACAGCCCTTTACACTTACAAGTAATTAACCAATAAAAGGTCACATGATGCACTCACACAGGACAAAAAGTAGTGTAAAGGGCTGTCGTTGAGTGTTTTAATTGTCTGATGAAGAGCCTGTGTGCTCAAAACCTTTGTGAGAGTCTGTTAAGGGGGTCATGAAATGTATTTTTTAAAAATGGTATAATGTTCTCTGAGGTCCACTTATAATGTTAGCAAGATTTTTTAAATAATAATTAAAAAAAACATCCTAATTTAGAAGTAATTTAGAAGCTATTTTCTATCTTGTTTTTGATTCTCTATATGAAATATTTTGAATAATTCTCAATGTCCCTGTGATGGCCAATCCTACGGCCACACATTGAGAAGGGTAACTCCGCACTCTACATTCATTCATTCATAATGCATTACTCATTCACTTCATTCATAACGCATACATTTCCCCTCGCACATATTTCTCTATACATTTATTCACATATTTGAGTCATTTTCTTATTCTGTATTTATCCTATAAGTTTATAATATAGATTTAAGGTTTATTTTACATGTAATAACGCTACACAGATTTTGGTTTGACCATACTTGAAATGCTTTATTCACTTTAGTACTTAGTTCGTTAGTTTGGAGTGCACACTTACTAGCTTGCGTTGTGCTATTGTTGTTTTCTCATATTTTGTTTCTATTGAGTTTAAGTTACCGTGATGTGGATTGAAGTTTGGATGAATGGCATTGGCGGCGGTGTGTGCATCCATCCGTTGCAGCGGTCTTGACTGGCAAAGGCGCGCACAGCAGTACAGATTTACAGCCTGAGGGTGCCGCTCGCCGATAACAATTAGAAGCTAAGTCATGGGGCAGGTGAAGGGAATGAAATTTGATTTTCTTACATTATTAACATTAGTTTTTTTGCATTTTTTATTTTGGTTTCATTTGTTATTATATTTACTTTAACTAGTGAATTGTGAATTTATTGATTGATTTATAAAATGTTTATTTGTATGTTTCCCCTGTCTTGTTTAAGTGAGCTCACCATTTGTCTTAAATACCAGTTTTTTGTCTCAGAGGGTCAGATTTGTTCTGTTCAGTTCTCTTTATTTGCTCTTTATATTGAGTTAAAATTTGTTTTGTTGACCTCAATTATCCTGATCTAGCTAGGTTATTTGTTAGGTTAAGTTAACTTATTTTTGTATTCTTAATTTGTGACTTTTTTTTTTTTAAATGGAAATCCTGTGTCCTTCTGCCTTGCCATCTGTCTTTCTCACAGTCCCTGACATTAAACATGAGGAATTGTTTTGAAGAATTCCAATGTTGAAAAATGGCAACCGTT
Source organism: Anabarilius grahami (assembly GCA_003731715.1). Taxonomy (NCBI): domain Eukaryota; kingdom Metazoa; phylum Chordata; class Actinopteri; order Cypriniformes; family Xenocyprididae; genus Anabarilius; species Anabarilius grahami. The sequence continues at coordinate 1,536,934 of RJVU01065935.1, read as the reverse complement.
TGAACTAATGTTTTATCCCGAACCAGAAGACAATACATAAGGAATAAATATTTATTCCTTATGTATTTGTGAGGTAGTATAGTGTTTTATGACATTATATTAGTGTTGAAACGAAGACGCTACTGAAAGGTGCATCATTTATTTATTTTTTTTAAAAATGTTTTAAAAATGAATCTGCAGTAAAACAAAGCAAACAAATGAACAGTGTCTTACTCACATGATCTAGAACTTCCTTAAAATAAAGTTAATCCATACTTTATGTTAGGATCACAAGGAAGGCAATGCAAAGACTTTTTCCATAACTTGGCACTGCAAAACATCTTGTAAGGAATCTCTATCATTTTGTTGAAGGATTAATTGTGTTTGCGTCTGTCTCGTATTTACTACTATATGATGTGCAAATTGGTGGGCTGGGCTAAAGAGGCAATGATGTACAAGTAGGCATTGATCTCCTGCAGAGATGGTCTTTCATCACACCATGACGTCATATGTCAGACAAAATCCAAAACGAGTCATTAGTCCAAAAAGCTGTTTTTGGACTAATGAAGTTGAGTTCTGAAACTTACAGGATATATTTATAGTACAATTACCTCTTATATGTCAAATGATTAAGGAAAATGTGAATTCTCAAACATGACCCCTTTAACTCTTTCGCCACCATTGACGGAATTTTCCGGCCAAAAATTGCAACGTATTAAAAACAAAAATGCTGGCAGGGAAAAGAGTTAATCCGTGATCCGTACGGATAAGGTCCAACGGATCGGAACGCATGTGATTCGCGGATTAACTGCTAAGTTTTGCCATCATAGAGTGAAAGTTTATCATTTGGACGTGTTTTGTCTCACCAATTAATTAAGAAGAGGAAAAAAAAATAAAAATTGCTCGCTCACGCAGAGAGAGAGAGAGAGAGAGAGAGAGAGAGAGAGAGAGAGAGATATTTCAGACAGCGCTTGAACAGCGAATTGATTCCTGTTTCGCGATTACTTTCGCTTGAACGGACACATACACACAAAATGATGTCAAAATACCTGTCTCAGCAAGTATACTCTCGGTTATATCATTAGAGAACAGTTGAGAAAGAAACCGGATGCGTGTCAGTATATTCAGTCTGTGGGTGCATTTCGTCTTAAAGTGACAGCAGCCTAATGACACAGACAACAGCAAGTATATTAACTGTCTGTTTTAAAGGGATAGTTAACACAAAAAAATAAAAATAAAAATCTGTCATTAATTATTAACCCTCATGTTGTTCCAAACCTGTAAGACTTTCGTTCATTTTCGGAACACAAATGAAGATCTTTTTGAGCTTTCTGTCCCTCCATTGACAGCTACACAACTACCGCTTTGACCTTTCAAAAAGTTCATTAAGAGATCGTAAAACTAATCTATATGAATTAAGTGGTTTAGTCCAAATTTTCTAAAGAGATTTGATAGCTTTATATGATGAACAGATTTAATTTTGGCTTTTATTCACACATAAACATTGATCAGCAAACATAAACAGAAGCTCAACCGAAACTGCTTGACGCGAGAACTAACTTTTTGCAAAAGCTCAAACGTGCTGCGTAACACACGAGCCTAAACTCAATGTGTTCATCATAAAAAGTAATAGTCTCTCTTCAGAAAATTTGGACAAAACCGCTCAATTCATATGGATTAGTTTTAAGGCAGGAACACATCAAGCCGACGGTCGGCCGTCGGGCAGTTTTTCTTCGTCGGCCGACTAAGTTTCCTCAGTGTGTTCCACACCGTCGGTTGAAGTTGGTCCTCGTCGGCTTTTTTTCGGCCGATTTGACATGTAGAATCGGCGTCGGGCCGTCGGCGAGAGACAGAACTCTGATTGGCTGTGTAGTATAGCAAACCAGTCAGTTCACGAGAATATAAGCAAAAGTTATGAAAGCAAGCAAATAAGTCATGACGGCACAGACAGAAGGTTGTTCCAATTTTACGTCATCTTACCTGAGCACTCGAATGCACGAATATTTTCATAATAACATGAGCGGAGTGGAATAAAGAACATGATCAGCATGATTGATATTCAAAACGGTAAGCAAGCCCTGCTTTATTTATGGTTTGTATACATGCAGTCATAGTTTCGCTTTCTGTTTTTGAATGACGAATATAGACAAATATATCTGCTTAAATAGACAGATATCTCATTTATACGCAGGCGCAGAACGCGTGTGCTAGTTGACAGTCGGCTGAAGTTCTTTCGGTGTGTTCAAGCACATATTTTTTCCCAGAGGGCAGCCGACGTGAGCCAACACCGCAGTCTGCTTTCGTCACCACTAGTTCGTCGCCGTCGGCTTGGTGTGTTCTGGCCTTTATAATCTCTTTATGAACTTTTTGAAGCTTCAAAGTGGTAGTTGTGTAGCTGTCAATGCAGGGACGGAAAGCTCTCAGATTTCATCAAAAATATCTTCATTTGAGTTCCGAAGATCAACAAAAGTCTCATGGTTTTGGAACAACATGAGGGTGAATAATTAATGACAATTTTCATTTTTGGGTGAACTAACCCTTTAAAGTTATTTTTGGCAGAGCACCCACTTTGAGCAATCTGCCATTGACTGTGTTTTGTTCAGTGTCTTTAAAATATAGCAAACAGTTATCTGACTGCTCCAAAAGACAAGAAGAACTTTTTCAGATTTTGGCCTGAAAATGACACACCCCCTGTGGATGCCGGGCTGGTCGACAGCGTGACAGTGACACAGACCCTTTCTCTACATTAGCTTTCCCTTCACTCTGTCATTTCCTGTGCTCTCTCCTTCTCAGACATCTGAAAAATTCTGGTGACTCAGAGGAAGACAGGAGCATTACCATCTGAGCAATGTCTAGAATCCATGAGTGTTACTCAACATGCACAAACACACACTAATTTAAATATTATTAAACGCTCTTGAAGAGTCGTCTTCATGACGCATTACTGGAACAGGGGCCGAATGAAAGTCATATGACAATCTGAAACTCGTTTGTTGTACAAAAACAGGTGACCTCATCCCGTTGTGATAATGGAGCCATGAAAATTAACGTTGGCTGTTTGTTTGTGTCTTTGTGTGCATGTTTGAAATTGGGCTGAGGTCATCGAGGGGTCTTGTTGTGTGGTGCTTAGAGGTCAGAGGTCAGGATAAAGGTCATTTCAGAGAAGATGGGATCTAAATGGCAATGGCTGTCAAAGGATTTTCTTTCTTTTTTTGTCCAATCAAATGATCTCTGTCTATATAAAAAATGAACTTGTCCCACCTCAACTTCCTTTTAAATGGGACAAAGGTTGATGCAGGAAAGAAAAGAATGTAACATTGATTCTCGAGCGAAGAACGAGCAACATCTGAGCGCTAAAATTTTCCCCAGGGCATTCTTGTTCCTCGCCGTCACACACACACACACACACACACAGTCTCCACTATGCCCTACAAAACAGAGTAATTACACATCATTTTACGTCTTATAGGTGGTATGGAGCAGACAGACAGGAACAACGAGAATGAAAACAACTGCAGGTAATGACACAAAACATCAAAGCTACGAGAAACAAGAAAAGAGTAATAGAAAGAGCAGGAAAGAGATGGACTACAACAGTTTACAGGTCACGCCACAGAGGACATCAAAGACTCCCGTCTGCAGAGGAAGAAGGAGCTGGAAAGAATGACAGGAAGAAGAGAAGAGACAGATAAATGAACAGAACGAGAGACGACTGCAGTCTACAGGTAATGCTACACACAGCACATCAAAGACTGTGAAATTACAGCTTCATTCCCTGTGACGCCACAGAGCGGCCGCAGCTCGAGACTCCTCGCAGCGCTGCGGAACAACATGCAGGGGCAAAAACACACACATTATTTGTTCTGAGAATGATACGCAGATACACCTAAATGCACTTATAAACACTTAGTTGCAGTCTTTAATTTGACATTTGTTACTGTTAAACAGCATGTGTCATGGCTTGGATGGGAAATAAATGTATCGCAACCTAGCAAAAAGCCTGGCAAAAAGTATAATAAAAAAATGAGAATCATCAAAAAAAACCTTTCAGAAATTGACATTTAAAGCTTTATAAAATGCATTGATGAAAGGTGTTTTCATTACTGTGTTGATGTATTTCCTATTCTGAAAATGAATTCATTTTTAGGTGAACTATGATCCGGGTCTTTAATTAGTTTTTTTTTCGGAGACACCTCTGAACACCAGAAACAGGTCCCAATAAATCCTTCACAGAATTTTCTTTCTGTTTTCTGAGAAATACAAGAAAACATTATTGAAATCCACAACAATAATTCCTGTCCTGAAAGCATCTCTGTGGAGAGCCATCATTGATTTATCTGTGCTGAGAATGAGACCCACGTTTAACTGAGCTGAACTTCATGAATGCTGACTCATGGAAATTTGGAAATTTCAGCTTCAGCTGTAAACAAAAGTCTGTGTTTCACTTTAATGGGAGAAATAATGTTTGAAGATCTTAAATGTTTTAAATCAGCTATACATACAGTAAATGCATTTGTTCATCAAAATATATTTTAAACAACACAAAATAAATAAAAAAATAAATAATAAAAAAAAAAAAGAAAAAAGTATAGTATAGTATCCCAGAAGACCACCCCCTTTCTCTGTATGAGTGATAATAGGACCTGTCGAGTCTACAACTCTATAAAAAAAAGGCTCCACTTTTCACCCACCACAAATTGGCCTCACACTGCGTGGAGATTTAGCGGCTCCATTTAAATAATCAAAACCAGATCTTTCCTTCTCAGCCGCTCTCTCTGCAAGTTGTGGAAAGTGTCAGTATGAAAAATAGCCCAAGTCATTGCATCATAAATAAATAACCATTTAGTTATGATCCAATTAATTAGTGGGCATGGGTTCTTTTTCTGAAAGATGTCAAACTGGGAAAATCTGGTAAGGCAACTGTAACTGCAGCGCTCTCATAATGGAATAGCCCATTATGGTGGGGAAAAAAATAAATATCCATTTAAAAAAAAAATAATCTTTCCATTTAATAACAGTTAAGAAGTAATGTTATTGTGGAAGAACAGTGTCAATAAAGTGGCAAACAGAAATAATTTATCCAACTATGTTTAACATATTTGGGGGCAGCTGTGGCGAGTGTTCACAACTCACTACTCCTAATGTATGTGCACTAACCGGAAGGGTTAAATGCGGACGACAAATTCTGAGTATGGGTAACCATACTTGGCCTTCACGTGTCACTTTTGCACTTTTCACTTCCGTATTTTACAGGTGGAATTTTAACCACCACAGACACTCCTTCAAGAACTGATCACCTTGACGTCACTGTGAGATGATTGAGATGAAGCCCCTCCCATAAGAAATGATGTCATGCACCAAGTAGTGATGCCATGGATTTTGGATTCATGTACAGTACTTGAGTGAGGTGAGGAGTTGCAACATCTAGCTACTGTGGTGCCTCAGGGCTCAGTGCTGGGACCACTTCTCTCCATCAACATGTCATCATAAGCATCTGTCATTCAGAAACATGTTTTTTCTTATCACTGCTATGCTGATGACACACAACTCTACCTCTCATTCCATCCAGATGATCCGACGGTAACTTCTCGTATCTCGGCCTGCCTGACAGACATTTCTTGCTGGATGAAGAACCACCACCTTCAACTAAACATTGCAAAGACAGAGCTGCTTGTGGTCTCGGCCAACCCAACACTCATTTCTCAGTCATTTCCCGCCGGTATTGAGAATCAAACCCTTCGTGTTACCAGTATGACTCTCCACAACTGACCCAAAGGGGAAGGACTCAGGACGTTTTTGCCTGTGCTATTTTTGTTGTGTGTTTATTTTGTTTCAGAGGAAAGCACGCAGCACATATTTACAAATTCAGAGCAGCGTCAGAGCAGTGCTGACAATACGTTTCTGTGCGAGTGTGTGTCCGTAGTATGTGTGCGAGCGTTTGAGTGAGAGAGAGTATGACCTTTCAGGACATAATAAAACGTATTTTGTGGCAAAAACCATGACAATAATTGGTCGTTTTTATCCCATTGTTTACTATATTTATTTGCTTGGTCAGTGTCATTGTGTGTTTTGGTTCTTTTGCTGTTGTAGGCTGTAAGGACCTTTGAAATAATAATTGGTTCCAATAATAATTGAACAGCATAATTGGTTCCTGTGCTACAACTCTGGTAAGTCGAGCGACTTCATTTGTAGCATAAACACAAATTTTTAAGATGATTACTCAAAAAATAAATAAAGTTCCTCTAACTCAACGTAGCTTGTTGGTTGAACAAATTCACTCAAAGTTGTCATAACTCAAAAAAAAAAGTTCTAAGTTCTAAGTGAAGAACGAAAAAGAACTTCACAGTGAGTATTTCGGGGCACTGAATCAAGTCTCTTGCTCATGAGTGCGAGCACAAACAGTATATTGCTGGCTTCAGTTCACTTAATGGCACTAATAACAAGAGTTTATGAATTCTAATATTAGATGAAAAAGCTGTAGTTAAAGTACTAACATTACTAAAACTGAAATAAATATAAAGCTAAATGGGAAATACTAAAAAACAAATTTAATGAATAAAAGTGACAAAAATCACAAATTAAAATAAACTGAAAAACTGAAAATCTAAAAATAAAAGCTAATTGAAAATATTAATACTATAATAGTGTACAAATAAAACCAAAATAACAACTGCATTACAAATGTCAGATTCAAAAATAAAATGTCTCGCAACCAGTGTTTAACGTAGATGTTATCAACACCAGGGCTAGAAGATTGTTAGCGAAAGCTGTGGTGTTGATTTACAAAGTGTGAAAACACAACAGAGTCAATCCAAAAGTTCAAAAGGAAGATACGACTGCAAGACACTGAGAAAAAAATAAAATAATTCCAGCATCACTGAAGCATTCCAACTATCGGAGACAACGCTCTGAATGAAAACATGGCTGTGTGGAATGCCTTAACACTCTTCCCACACCCAGACATGACCCACATGGTTCAGAGCTGGAACACGGCAGGGAGAGACAGACAGCCACATGCACAGAGACAGACGGAGGAGCATGCAGCCACGCTGAAAAGACTCACAGGGTCACGAACCTCTGTGAGATATTAGCAAAGAAAGAGAGAGCGAGAGATGCTGACAGGATAAGAGTCTCAAAGGCCATTTGTCATTGACTCTATCATGTGGACCGCAGCTGTATAATAATTATCACTCATACTTACAGCACACACATCCTGTACATGAATCACGGGACACAATCTGACCAAACAGACACAGAGCAGGAAGACTGCTGTTTGGTGTTTCCCATCCTTTTATGTCTCAGGTACCTCCACAGACCGATCAGTTTGGCTCAAGTACACCATCATCAACAACAAACCCATATTACATGGGATATCCTTTTGAATTACCATTAATATCATAAAAGTGTCCTTTATTATGATATCAATCCTGTGGGAGAATAACAGATTCATTAAGCAGCTTCCCCGGTGACAATTTGTGGGCAATAATAGAGATACTTTCTCATTTATTTATAAACTAAATCCAGATGGGACATTTAAAACAGTATTTGTTTTGTGTGTGTGTGATGTTATTTATTGTCAAAGCTATGAAATATCCCCAGTAGGTCAGAAATATACAAACTGACAACTAGGGTTGGGTATCGTTTGAATTTGAACGATTCCGATTCCGATTCCGATTCCTTGTTTCGATTCCGGTTCCTAACGATTCTAGATTCCGATTCTTTTAAGAGGCAGGGTCAAAAAAAGTTTAGGATATTTTAAATGAGCTAGCTAACCAACGGTCTTTCTGGAAGGAAATAGTCTGACCTTCTCCATCAATTTTAATTCTATGAAATTTTTACTTTTTATGAACTTTACTATGAATTTCTCACAGGGCTGTTTTCAACTACAATTTAAATATCAAATCTATGAACTTGAATATAAATATTATAAATTATGAATATATTTTCACAGGGGTACACTTTCCTCAAGAGAGCTTTATTTTTGAAAACCATGAAAACACATTTACACATGAGTGTATGAGGCTGCAGGTACTTGAACATGTTACCGTGCTCCCACTGATGGGCTAACCTGGTGCAGAATAGCAAATAAACAATAAGAAACAACTTGTAAAACCCAGTCCAGATTAGCAGCAGGTACAGTATAAAATCAGAAACAGTTCTTGTTTAGGAAAATGATCATATCTGCCTTCTCAGGCAGGATGCGTGAGCGTTCTGGACAGATAGTATCTCCTGCTGTGCACACATTTATTTCTGCTCCATGAACTCACTTCGGTAAATTTGGTTTTATATTCGCACATTCGGACTTCTGATAAATTCAGACTTTCCAATAAATGTGCAATAAATTGATGTTTGAGAATTTTAAGCAGCGACATGATATTGACAACCAACGATTGTCAACTTACAACATTTTTCACAGTCGATCAAAATAGGCAAGTATTGTTTTAATGGCATATTTACTTGTGAATGTCCACTGAATGTCCAATGTAGTGTGATTAACAAAGCTATTGAATACGGATGCCCGAATGTGCGAATATAAAACCAACTTTACCGAAGTCATGAACTCGGAGGTGCTTTATCATGTTCGACGTGCACCCTCCTATGCAAGAAACAATCTTGCCGCAAATGTTGCATTTTGGCGAGATTTCGTTCTGTTTAAAAAAAGTGAAGCCACACTTTGGACCGCCGACGCACGCTATCCATGTTCGACTCGCTCGGTTATGCCAACACTTCCGATGGACGCTTCTTCGTTGGTGTTCAGGGGTTTCTTCTTCCAGTCGGCGGACTGTGAATCGAAACTAGGAATCGAAACTAGGAATCGAAATTTAAACTTTTGAACGATTCCGGGAAAATCGAAAAGCTAGTCCCGGTTCCACTCGATACTCGATACTCGATACCCAAGCCTACTGACAACCTACACCTGACACATTTTTCTTTACTTAAAAGAAAATCATGATATCAATCATGATTCATTAAATCAGGGTAGGGAACACTTTTTGTTATACTGGATGAAACTCTCTTCTGGTGTTGTCACGGTACCAAAATTCCAGTAGTCGGTACCAATCCCATGAAAATTTTACGGTTCTCTGTACCAATTTCGGTACCACAGCAAAATCTGTTGCAACTATTTTACCATTTTATATAGCCTATTTTAAAAACATTAAATACGATTTGGAGCGTGCGTGCGTGTGTGTTTGTGTGTGTGTATATATAGGCTACCTCAATGAAATACATTTTGAAATATATCTATATTAAAAAAAAAATGCTCAAATATCCATTTTGTACTGTTGAAAAAAAACAGCATATGCTAGGTTTTGAAGCTGGTATGCTGGTTTGAGCTGGTTTATGCTGGTCCTAAGCTGGTCCTGGACCAGCATGAATCAGCATACCAGCTTCAAAACCTACCTTACCAGCATATGCTGGTTTTTTCAACAGGGGTAACAGACGTGCGTGCTTATTTTAGCTATTCCGTCAGTGAAACAACACACTACAGCCTGTAAAACTGAAATATATATCAGAAATAATGGTAACCTAAATAATAATAAAGTTAAATATTATTTTTAAAAAAACATTCGTTTTTTATTTCCACACAAAGATGCATCATATAGCCAAAGTCCCATTATTCTATAGTCTTTGATATAGCCTACTGCTCTGCGCTTTGAGAGGGATGTGGGACACGAGCAGGAAAGAGACCATTTCTCTTTAATAATATCTTCATGTTATCTCCTGGTGTTACAAGCAACTGACACTTGCTGTAAAAGGTCTGAAGAGCTAGTTTTATCTTCAGACATTCAGGCTGTGTTTGATTTTGCGCTGCCAGAGAAAGTAAAAATCACCAGAGTGTGTGAAACGCGCTATACAAATAAACTTGACACGCCTTATAAAGTCTAATAACAAGCACAAACTGTGTTAAATAGAAATTGACGTGCAAGCAAAAAGGTTTCTGTCCTACGGTGTTTTTTTCTACTTTACCACAGTAAAAATGCAAATAGCCTATAATAGGCCTACATGCGAACCAAAGGAAGAAACATTTAAATCGCCTGTGTGAGTGAAGATTTGTGAAAAGTAACAAAGAATTCCATGTTCAGTGGAATAACTAATGGAATATTGTTAAATTCTCTGCTAATCGGGTGACCAGATCGCAATTCGCAAAACAGAATACAAAGCTTAAATTGATGGACTCTCGTACCTCTCTCATTCGGCATGAACCAAAAAATTTTCCATGGCTGCGATGTCACAATTAATTCCTAACCTATTATTTCTTTTGTAAATAAAGCTTTGTGCTTCACTCGAGTCATATTCAAGTAAATACTGCGACAGAACAATCAGTGGGTACCGAATATACCCAGATTCTCGGTACTACCAGTACTACAGAAATGAGGGTATCGTCACATTTTTCAAAATTTCAGTACCGACTTGGTACCGAAGTACCGGTTCTTTTGATAACAATACTCTCTTCACATCCGAATGCAATGATACAGTGTCCTACCTGCACACCAACATTTGTAGCCCATTTCCATACCTCCATCGACCCTGTTCGTACATCACACTTAATTAGCGCGTTCAATGAGGCTATGCAGAGTTATACAGACATCAGTCAACAAGCACCATAAACAAACAGCAGACGCCTTTTACAGTTCCTCCTGAACCAAAAAAAATTAGCTTATGCTGCGTTCATGCCATGTCATAACTTTAACTATGAGATGGCAACCCGTGGCGTTTTACCTGGAGCTGTTCACGTCCACAGACTCGGATTTAAGTATTTCTGTGTCAACACTATCAATGCCGAAATTAATCTGCAGCAGTCAGGTGGTACAAGTAAGAGCTCTGTAAATAGTTTACATTCATTATTATTGTAATGTTATGTGCTTTGAGACAAGAGGAGTTTTAACACCATCTCTTGTGACGCTTTACAGACTCTGCTGTGTGCGTTGGCTGGAGGCGTGGCTTTGGAGAGCACTCTAAAGAGAGGGTGGAATCTTATGCTTTCAAAGCTAGCTTGCTATTGCTAGCCTCTCCGAAATTGTCTACCCTACCTTTAACCTACTGACAGACAGCCAAAAAAATACAGATATATTGTTTATTTGTTTATAATTTAGTGCCATGCCGGGTACCACAGCTATATTCATGGAAAGAGACAATTGAAAAACAAAAAATAAATAAACAGCTATAAACAATAAAGATTTCACAATCAAGTACAATTAAGCACCCTTGGAGTTCACATTCCACAGGGAAATAAAATGAGATCTTTATAAATCTACACTACCATTCAAAAGTTTGTCAGTAAGATCTTTTTCAAAGAAATTGCATTTATTCAGCAAGGACACAAGGGAAAGTAATAAAGTAATAATTTATAATGTTACAAAAGATTTGTATTTCAAATAAATGCTGTTCTTTTGAACTTTCTATTCATCAAATTATCAAGGATATAAAAAAAATAAAAAAATAAAATAAAAAAAATATTAAGCAATATTAAACTGTTTTTAACATTGATTATCAGCATATTAGAATGATTTCTGAAGGATCATGTGACACTAAGGACTGGAGTAATGATGATGAAAATTCAGCTTCAATCACATGAATAAATTACATTTTCAAATATATTCAATTAGAAGTTATTGTTTGTAGTAGAGCTGCACGATTAATTGTATCGCAATCGCAATCGCGATGTCAAGNTACACATTTCAGCATTATCAGTAATCTGTGTGTACATTTTCATTGAGAACCAAGCGAGATGACTCATGATACTATTTGTTTATTATATCGCTATCGCATATCGCAATCGCAATATTGACCTCAATAATCGCAATATGACATTTTCCCCAAATCGTGCAGCCCTAGTTTGTAGTAATATTTGTACTTTTTGACCAAATAAATGCAGCCTTGGTGAGCATAAGAGACTTATTTTACCGACCCCAACACTTTTGAACAGTAGTGTACATCAAAGAGTTATTTTTCTACTATTTTTCTCCAGTAATCGCACATGCGTCTCCTTTACAGCTCCACAGCAGCCTCTAGAAATAACAAACTTTAAAGACTCTAATGAATCAAATTATGATCTTCTATGATGATCCAAGCTCAATCTGCAATCCAATTTGTACTTTCAAAATTTCAGGCAGCATAGCAGAGCACACATGCTGATAAAATTGCATGTTTTTGTGTGTGCACATGTCTTTAATCTCCCATTATTTCCCAAAGCAGTTTGGGATCTTCTGATGCAAAAATGCATTTGGGTTCTAAAATTCTTCACACAGACAGACACAGACAGACACAGACAGACACAGACAGACACAGACAGACACAGACAGACACAGACACACACAGACACGTTTGTTTTTGTGATTTGTGGAGACATTCCATAGGCATAATGGTTTGTTATACTGTACAAACCATATTTTCTATCGCCCTACACCAACCCTACACCTAAACCTAACCATCACAGAAAACTGCACATTTTTACTTTCTCAAAAAAACTCATTCTGTATGATTTATAAGCCTTTTGAAAAATGGGGACATGGGGTAATGTCCTCATAAGTCACCCTCTCCTTGTAATACCTGTCATACCCATGTCATTATACAAATTTGTGTCCTGAATGTCACAAAAACACACACACACACACACACCCCACTGGCAGAAGAATACTGTAATTTTGCCATCCTTGTAGTAAATAATGTTTGGTAAACAGTGCCCATTGGCACTAAAGGCCCTTTCCCCCCTCTAGTGGCCAAACAGAGGCAGTACATGATTTCTACAGGTGTTGTTCCAATAATGTACTTAAATACTTAAATGTGTAGTTGGGTAAATCATCTTATGCAGAGGTTTTCAACCATCCCAGCTTCTGGTTTAAATGGATCAATAAAGACAGGACTACTAATTATTTTATGACCTGATTTTAAGGAACCATTAGGGGCGAGAGGGATAAACTGTGCTAATTTACTTACAATGTCCTAGGCCAGGAGAAAGGATATTAAGAACAAACAAAAATGAAAACGAATGCAATTGATTGCTAATCTTTAGCCAGATAAATTACATGGGTTTATGCACTATAAAATCACCAACATGTAAAATGCAGTATATGCAATTTTAGACCTGGCTTAATCATGCAAAAACCATGCTTCAACATGCAAAAAAAACAAAAAAAAACAAACATCTCTCAATCACAGGCAGTTGTATAAGATGGGTTCTTTGTAATATATGGTTATGTGACAAAAAACTGCAGTTTGCTAAATTAAGTAGGCGGCACAAGATGACGTTATCCACTGTTTTTAGGCCATAAATATTGCTGAAGGCTATTTAAATGTATGCAAATGAAAGAAAAGAATGACAGGCCGCCATCATCACTGTTCTTCTCCCTCAACTAATGAGGGTTTTTAATGTTTGTCATATTTAGCATGTCATTACACTGTTCACAATAATCATCATCCACTTGAGACTAATTAAACATGTCGACGACTCAACCTTCAGTAAACAGCAGCAGGTGGACTGTTTCATTATTCATCTGTTCATTACCTCACAGTACAAACAAAAACCTACACGCACACACAAACACCACGCTGAAACTACTAAATCTATGTCTCCTGAAAGCTCTTGAGCATATTAACTGCTAAATACATTCATTTACATATATATAACATATGTAAATAATGGAGTGTGAAATCACATGTCAGTTTAGTTAGACTTGGCAGACTCCAGAAACATCAAATCAATGATGTGTAATAGAGCAGCAAGCACACATTGCATTAAAATGGCAGGTTTGTGTAAATGCAGCAGTTATATCTGCCGCTCTCACTGTGTGGGCTTCCTCCACTGCAATTAAACATTCACTCAGAGAAAAACAAGTCTATCCCACACAACATACATTATTGGCCAACACTAGTTAACAAAGTGCAAACCACTTACCCTCTGACAAATATATGCTTAGACATCATATCTGAAGGAGGACGTTTGTTCACTCCAAAACATCACATCAAAGTTGCACAGTAACCGTGAGTCAGTGCGGGAAAATGTTTTAAACAGAGACGGCCTGAATAGAAATCAAACCACAATGAGGTTCGAACAAAACTATAAAATGGATTTCTTGTTAACATTTTTGATACTTACTGGGTCTCGTAAATACAGCAAATTATGACTTTTCTTGAAGGGTTACTTGTTTGTAGCGTTTACAAGAGTAAGCCAAATGGCCTGAAACCAGTTTGGACAATACTAAATGTCTTTAAGAAAGATGTTATAGAAAATGGACAGGCTCCTGAACACAAGTAAAAGCTGAGACAAAGGAACAAATCGGTAGGCAACTTAAACTGAAGTGTACAGGCAGCTCTGCCATTACAAATTACATTTTTAGAGCAGGTTTATTAAAAAAAACAACAACAACAGCAGCAAAAAAAAAAAACATTTGTTTAGGGAAAATACAAAACTGGCGGAAACTGCTGACAGGCAACACATTTTCGTTTTCAATTTTCTGTGAACTGTAGTCTAGTTAAAAGAAACAAATTACCCCAAAATTAAATTTCTCTCATCATTTACTCACCCTCGCTCTGAACCCATATGACCATTTCTTCTGTGGAACACAAAGGCCTTTTGCAAAATATCCAAGCTGTGCTATACTGTACAAGGAAATGGTCACCAAAAACATCATAAATATACATCTTGTGCACTATATTTGCAATATACATACAACTCATTAATCTTGTCCTTAAATCTCATGCATGAGATCCCATCTTATACATTCACCAGCCACATTTTTAGGTACACCCGTTCAAATGCTTGTTAACACAAATATCTAATCAGCCAATCACATGGCAGCAACTCAGTGCATTTAGGCATGTAGACATGGGGTGCATCTATATCAGCTCCCTGTCTTGTGAATCAGTATATCGTGTTCACAAATTCAGGCACTGGTAAGAACAATAAAGGATGCTGGCTCAGTCCACATTGTGACACTGATTTCCGGCGATGTACAACGTCTTCATTGTACGACATCACTACTAGTGTTTATGAACAACAGCAGAGCTGATATCTTTCTGACATTACTTCTAATGTTATTTAGATTACATTATGATAAATACTTGCTTGTTACATATACGTGCAACATTTCAGCCAATCATAAATTATAAATGTTAGCTAGATTATGTTCATTACCTGTCTAGCGATGTATTTTTATGCTGGTTTTATTTTTAAAAACTATCGTGTGTTATGTGTAGTGAGTTGGTTCACGTGATTTTCACGTGAAGTTTCGTGCTTCAGAAATTCCATTAAAGGAGAATAGTGAGCATCGATGCTCCCTGGTTTTCAAAGTGCATTGTGGGACTTTTTAGGGAGTGAACGTTTCAGTGCACTGGAAGGATTGTGCGATTAAGACTGACAGTCTTTAAAATGTCAGCCTCCCTGATCAGTGCCCTGACTACTAAACTACATGGTCAAGATGTTCTGCTGAAGTTCAAACTGAGCATCAGAATGGGGAAGAACGGTGATTTGACATGGTTGTTGTTGCTGGACGGGCTGGTCTGAGTATTTTGGAAACTGCTGATATACTAGGATTTTCACAGACAACCATCTCTAGGGTTTACAGAGATTGGTCCAAAAAAGAGAAAATATCTAGCGAGCGGCAGTTCTGTGGGTGAAAATGCCTTATTGATGCCAGAGGTCCAGGTTTGAGCTGATAGAAACGCAATAGTATCTCAAATAACCACTCGTTAAAACTGAGGTCTGCAGAAGAGCGTCTCTAAACACACAACTCATCCAACCTTGAAGCAGATGGGCTACAGCAGCAGAAGACCACACTGGGTGTCACTCCTGTCAGCTAAAAGGATTGTTCACCTAAAATCCCTCACCCTTATGTTGTTCCAAACCTGTATGCGTTTCTTTCTTCTGTTGAACACAAAAGAAGATTGCTTACCAACATTCTTTAAAATATCTTCTTTTGTGTTCAACAGAAGAAAGAAACTCATACAGGTTTGGAACAACAACATGAGGGTAAGTAAATGATGACAATTTTCATTTTTGGGTGAACTCTCCCTCTAAGAACAGTAAATAGAGGCTACAGTTCACACGGGCTCACCAAAATTGGACAATAGAAGATTGGAAAAATGTTGCCTGGTCTGATGAGTCTTGATTCTGCTGCAACATTCAAATGGTAGGGTCAGAATTTGGCGTTTAAACAACTTGAAAGCAAGGATCCATCCTGCCTTGTATCAACGGTTCAGGCTGTAGCTGGTGGTGTAATGGTGTGGGGGGTATTTTCTTGGCACACTTTGGGCCCCAATTGAGCATCATTTAAATGTGACAGCCAACCTGAGTATTTTTGAGTAATATGCACTTACAAAGTAAATAGGGTCAATTTTGATTTCATGCCGACTTTAAGAAGGAAGTAATAAAGTCATATGGGTTAGGAATGACAAGGGTGAATAAATGACCAAGTTAAAATTTTTCAGAAGCTTGAACTATTCCTCCAACCGTGCGTTTGAGCTGATCTGTGGTTTCCCTGCCTCTCTCTTCTCTACAGCTCCATCTCTGGTCTTTCTCTAGCATTTGGCAATGGCATCTGCTGAAATAGCAGCAGCGTTGTAGCTGTTTGGAAAATGTGAGTCTGGAAATCATTCCCTCATTTTTCGGAATAACAGTAGATTGAACGAACAGTAGCGTCAAAGTCAGACGTTCTTTCTTTTAAACTCTCCTCTGAGTTCGACTGTCTTTTAATAATGTGTAATGCTATAAGTGCTGAGCATTACCCTCCTTCCCTCACGCTCTCCTTTCTCTCCTCTCGGGACCACACAGGCATCAAACCACATCAGAGCAGTCGAGTCAATGTGCAAACTCACACATAGAGAGTGTAAAGTGAGCAGCAACAGAACCCGTCTGACTTTATGAGAGACAGACACACACCAACCTGAAATAGCACTTGCACACACACCATCGCGGACCGTGCCACAGACGCCAGCCGCTGCCACACTCCATCCAGACATGCATGCACTGCTGACATTAAACGCTGGGGCACCCAGGACCCAAAATCAGTCAGGTCACTCTTGTTATGCAGTACATTTTCATGTCCCCATTTTAATGTACTTGATAAAAATAAAAAAAAACTTGCAAATTAAATAATATTTTTTACAATTTTACAATAATTTCACTACTTTGGTTTGAGTGGATGATGACAATTGTCGTGGATGCTTAAAGGGATAGTTCACCGAAAAATGATCCCATAATTTAAGTTCTCTCAAGCCATCCTTGGTGTATGACTTTCTTCTTTCAGCCGAACACAATTGGAGTTATATTAAAATGATATCCTGGCTCTTCCCAGCTTTATACTGAATAGTTGAATAGAAATAGTTTTTGAAGCACATCCATCCATCCATCATAAAAAATATTCCATACGACTCCAATAGGTTAATAAATGCCTTCTGAAGTGGAGCGAAGGGTTTTTGTAAGAAAAATATTCATATTGATTTATCCATATTTAAAATAACTGTGTTCAGCTGAAAGAAGAAAGTCATATATACACCTAGGATGGCTTGAGGGCGAGTAAATTATAGGATAATACTCATTTTTTGGTGAACTATTCCTTAAAAACATAAAAACTGCTAATTTATTAAGAAAAAATATATGCATTTCTCATTTTTTCTCTTTCTCTCATCAAAACATTACAAACATGTTTTCTTGAAAATTTAGCCAATTATTATTTTCTTTAAATCATTGGTAAATAATTTATAGGTTTATAAGTTTCAATGCACTTAATATCACTTTTAATACTGTTAATCATTTTGTAAAATCTCTTTAAAGGGTTAGTTCACCCAAAAATTCTGTCATTAATTACTCACCCTCATGTCATTCCAAACCCGTAAGACCTTCGTTCATCTTCAGAACACAAATTAAGATATTTTTGATGAAATCCGAGAGGTTTCTGATCCCGGCTGATTGGTTTCTGATTGGCCAGCTCTTGCGTCAGTATCACACGCATGAGCCGTGCTGCTCACGTGTACAGCGTCAGCCAATAATGAGCAGGCATTCTGATGTCGAACCTGAAAGCACTGCACTGTGTCTACAAAGTAAACAGCATAGGAGAATGACAGAGAAGAGATTATTGAATAAAGTCGTTATTTTTGTTTTGTTTTTGGGCACAAAAATTATTCTTGTCACTTCATAACAGTAGTCGCGTTTCCATTACAGATTTGCGCAAAACATTTGCGATATTTTCTAAATGTCGATAAAAAACTATTGTGAAATGACGGCGTCTCCATTAACCGATGTTATGTGACTAAAACTCTTGCGAGGAGTCATTTTCTTCTTGCGAAAAGTAATTTTCTAAAAGTTCTTTCTGAGAGCTTTATTTAGAGCGGAATATTTGCCACGGCTTCTGGAAGCCCTTTTCCCTCATATATGCTTCCCTGGGTACTTTTCAATACTCCAAAGGATGCTTCCTTATTTCTTCGCTCCTCCATCCTCCAGCCTGTGACCTGGAAACCGATCAAAGAAAATCTCGAAGGCCATTTTAATTCTATAAATGCACCGTGAGGAGGTGAGGAACGAGGAGTGAGAAAACTTGAGGAGCTATGAGCAAGGACGCACAGGTGCATAGACATCTAATACTATTAGTGTCTATTATGTTAATTATTAATTGTTAATAGATTAATACTATTAGTATTAGATGTCAAACTTCAATAACATAAGATCCCTCGAGGCTTGAGCGCAGCTGATAACGCTTTAAACTGATGCTCGAGAGATCAAGAATATTCTAATATACAAATAAGATTTCCTTCGATAACCCCGTCCTCGTTTTCTTTTCTTGCATCCTCCCGTTGCATTTATGGGGTGAAGCTGATGCGCGAGGAAAGAGATGCATAAATAAGAAAAGAAAAGCACCCCGTCTCGTCTAACATACCGCGCTAACTTTAAAGAATGATGATGTGACTGTACGTCAGGTGACCTGTAAATGCAAAAAAAACTGTTTCCATTGCAGTTTTGCGAAATATTCCTTTTTCGAATTGCCTGAAAAACCACCTCATGCGAGCGTAAAAACGTTTTTGCGATATTTGGGAGTTTTTGCGAAATTGACGTGTTTCCACCGAGCGCAATTTCAATTCGCAATTACAAATTGCGCAATTTGAAGGGTAATGGAAACGCAGCTATTAAGATTGAACCACTGTAGTCATGTCGACTGTTTTAACAATGTCTTTACTACTTTTCTGGACCTTGAATGTGGTAATTACGTTGCTTTCTCTTGGGGATAAGAAACCTCTCGGATTTCATCAAAAATATCTTAATTTTTGATCTTAATTCCGAAGATGAACGAAGGTCTTACGGGTGTGGAACAATATGAGGGTGAGTAATTAATGACAGAAATTTCATTTTTGGGTGAGCTAACCCTTTAACTAACAAAAGTCAGTGCCATAATGACATTCGCAGGAAGCGACATCTTTTTGGAGGGAAAACAGCTGCACAAACATCATTTTTTAATAATGAATTTGATAAATTCTGTGATTTTTAAATAAAAAAATGAAAAAATTTGCATATCAAAATAGAAATAAATTTGCCACTGGAAAATAAATAATAAATTGTAAATAATCAAATTATAATACAGTAAAAAGAGCATGTTTCTTGATGTTAAATAACGAAATAAAAATATAAAAAGTGTATATTATCAAATTAAAGTAAAAAAACAAAAAACAAATAACTAAGTTGACACTCTCATGAATACAGTAACTCAATCCCTCACTGAACAATGACTAACTTTTTGCTCTTTATTATTATCCTGTTGCCACTGTGTAAATCGTCAAATTATAATACAGAGCATGTATCTTAAAAAAATGTCTTTTTATAGCAAAAATCACATCAAAGAGTAAAAATTCTTTTTAAAGTTTTAGTTCAAAATGCACTGCATAACAAGAATGACCGAGAGTGCCTGCTGGGGAGGAAAACACTGAACAAGTATCTGCATTATTTCAATCCAGGTCATTGCAGCCTGGAAGAGCAGTCAAATGCTGCATGAAAGCATCAAAGCAGGACAGACAGTGTCGTCTCATAGTTTTGTGGTATAGCTGAGAGCCATTCGTACACAAATATACACGACAGAAACCCGAGAGCGCAGCACCTACTCATTAAAAGTGCTAGACTGTGAACTATCTATTTTTCAACACACCCAGCATTTCAGAAATAATAAAACATTTCGGGTGGGATGCAACCACGAATAGCTCCTGCACATTATTGCGTGTCTTTCTGCGTGTGTCTGCGAGTGAGATTGTCTGTCAGTTTAAATGTAATTTGGGCACTAGTACATCTCAAAAATAACCATGTACAAGACAGAAATTATAAGTGCCCAAAACCAACAATATATACTTAGGGCAGCCAAAAATGGTTTTTTAAAATTGCCTTGAAAAATAAAAACATCAAATGGTGCCCAAAAATAAACCCAGAGGACATTAGAGGTACACAAATGTCAAAACAAACACATGAAGTCTTCAGAAATTACTGTCTTAGACTGCTACTGAACAGCCAGACATCGAGCATTTAAGTTATACATGCTTTCTCCTGCTGAAAACAAGGTCTGCAATGATTGATGGGTCTAAGTTTAGACACAAAGGAAAATGTTTAGAGCTGGTACTGAGAGCAGTGTTTATGGTTGGTTGGGGCAGTGACTGGTCAGCAGGGGGCAGTAGATCAGATTCCCTACATAAACTGCTTAAATGTGTGGCATAACACTGTTCCCTCATTAAACTCATTTTCAGATAATGTCCTTACACCAACAGACCAGCCACAATCTCATTCTGCAAATGACATCAGACGAAAGAAACTTAAGAATGCAACTTAAAAATTGTTCAATACAGCATATTAGAATAAATGGAAAGTACAAATGATCTGTCAATGATATAACAGTGACATCTAAATCTAATTTAAAACTATTTAATCTATATTTGTACTGTCGCTGCACAGAACTATTCAAGTGAACTTCAAAAAAGGTTGAAGAGATGAGAATACATTTTTGTGCACCAACAAAACAAAAATAACAACTTTGTTCAACAATCTCTTCTCATTCCTGTCATTATCCTTACGCAAGCCTTGTCCAAATACCCACACTTGCGGTTTTTGCACTTGACCACTTGTCTACTTACATGACGTATTTCCTGTATTTGGCCCAAGTGTTCAAGTGGGTGTGAAGACCACAAGTGTGTGTAGAACCTTTGATTGCTCGATGGGACACACTTATAGTCTTGCAAAAAATGCAAGCGTTTACGGCTTCTTCTTTTTTTTTATTATTATTATTTTCAATACTCTGCATTTTAAAATACACTTCTAAATGTCTGTTCAGTGGTCGCTATGCAACTAACAGAAGACACTATTTTAAAATTGTGGTGCTTCTTTGAGTGATAAAAAGCAGTTGCAAATGTTGTACAAAATGCACATAGCCCACACATCTTTGCATCAATAAAATGCGCAACACTTTATATTTTACAACCAAATTATATGTAACCCATTATATAATTAATTTAACTTTCAGTCGTATGTTTTCCTTGACATCTCGCGATTTTGGGGCATGTGAGGTCCCGAACATAATGCATGATGGGATACGCTTAGCCTCGAATACCGCTCAGAAACGTTATTCAAGGTAGTGTGGGTTTAGTGTGCATTAAGGGCACTGCACTTGGGCACTTTTAAGACATGGGACAGTCTTGCGCACTTACTTCCTGTCGCGTGCACGAGCTCTCGAGTGGCCAAGACCGCAAGTGTGGGTATTTGGACAAGGCAGCAGTTGCTGCAGTAAGCACAGTGAAGGCTTCCATGTTTACGTCCGAATGCTGGCTCAGTATTGGCCAAAGCTGATCACGTGAGCAACATGATGTATGCGTGTGATGCTGACGCAGGAGCCGGTCAATAATGAGCCGCCGTTCTGACATAGAACCTGGAAACGCTGAACGTAAACAACATATGAGAATGACACAGAAGAGAAGATATTGTTGAATAAAGTTATTTTTGTTTCGTTTTTGCACAAATTAAGGTTGAACCACCAGTGCCGGCTCGTCAGGGGAGGGGCAGCCTACCCAAAATTTTGAGGTGAAAATGGGAGGATGACTTAATGCTAATAAAATTCCCAGTTATTCATTTCATTTCATGTCTCAGAATGTGTATTTTTTTTTTGTAATTTCACCACTGTAACACCATAACATGTTACTGAAATCGAAAGCACCGCTGTTCTTTCACGAACATGCCGAATCTGCCGCTGTCAAATTTACAGCCGCTAAGCGGATAGAGAAGGGGAGGCACATGAGCCGAGCTCATCTTGTGCCTCATTTGGTAAAAAATTAGCAAATCATGATCAAGTGTTTTACATTCAGCGCTTAGGAGATTTGAGAAAAGATACATCGCAGAGGAGATAGCCTCCCTTGGTATATCAACCAATAATCATAGAGACGTCAATTAAGTGAATAACGTTACGTGAAGTTAGTTTGAACTGCTACTGCTGCGCTAATAATGTACCAGGAATCTTAATTATGGAGAGTAGCTAATATTGAATATTTGATTGCCAACAATTTACCAAGCTATCATTCAAACAGTATCTATAAATTAAAAATGAAGGAAGACTCGACGCCTAAGTTGGATATATAGGCTACAGCAGTCAGCTTCACTAAATGGCCCAAACACGTTCTATTAACACAGACATTTAAAGGTGGTGTAAGTATTATTTGAACAATGCTGTTGGACATTGGGTTGATTTTAAATATCAACACTCTCTTCATTACTCCGCCTCTAAAACTCACACTCCAATCCTAACTACCCTGCTCCGAGTCGGTCTCGAACCCCGGCCACATCGCCGCTGGCATGCGAGGGAGTGCGCAGTAGTTTAATTGCAAAACTCTCACTATCTGGCCACTGTTACACACGCAATTTGAGTGGATGTCCATTTATCACAACTGACGTGCAACAAAATGCTTCATGAAAAATAAAGCACAGTTGATGAACGAACAACAAGGAAGCACAAAAAATGAACGTACAGTATACAAGAGTAAATACAAAGTGTTCGTTGTTAGTCGCAAACAGCACAGCAGCTCCAGACAATCAAAACCCAGTGTACTCACATGAGTAGTGGGATCAAAGCAGCCTCCGCGTCTGTTTTCAGGCCTTCCCACTTAGCTCTCTCCAGCACTGGAAAGCTTTTCTAATATAAACGCAGGTCCTAAAGCACCTTCATTGCAGTGATATTCTTTTGAGCTCTTTTGTATTGTGTCCCATCTCTCGTTCTGCAGTTGTTGTTTTTTTCTTATTTTCAAATCTCCCACTTCCTCGTTCTTTCTCCTCGACCGTCATATGCCCCTAATGCTGATTGGTTAGACGTTTGTTGTTGGTATCGGCCCGACTAACTTCCAAACAGTGTTTTTGAAATACTACTGAGTCCCCCTTTAAGGCGGGATGGATCTTTGCTTCAAGTGATAGGCTAGGTGAGTGAAATTATATTCTTATATATATTATATCTTGCTGTTTGTGTGTCATTTTCTTTATTTTTTTTCTACCTATAAGTGAGGAAAAAGACAACTGAAATCAGTTAAGCTAATAATAATAATAATCCTCAGCAGGCGAGTCCAATATAGTGTGCCTCCTCCATTTTAAAACCCATGAGCCGCCACTGTGTCCCACTGCAGTCACGTCGACTGTTTTAACAATGTCTTTAGTATCTTTATGGACCTTGAAAGTGTTGATTACATTGCTGTCTATGGAGTCATGTACGTCTCGGATTTCATCAAAAATATCCTAATTTGAGTTCCAAAGATGAACGAAGCACGATAAGAAACAATAAAAGACAGATATCAGTGCCACACACGAGTCCCAGGGGAATATAAAGGAATGAGGACATTTCATTCAACCGAACTACTCACAAGTGCTAAAATACAACTCATCCAGGTCAGTTTATTTGAAGAACTAAAATTGAGGCAACGCAGCACTGTTTCACTTGATCTAACATTACACTATCATACTAAACTACATTTAAGTGTGTTGAAAGTTGTAATGTTATTCTATGTATTAGTTTGTTGGCTGTATGAGACTAACAGTAAGCTAGAACAACATTAGAAAATCATACTGATGATATTCTAACATTTCATGTTGAGCTATATAACATTGTTTCATCTTATGTACATTTGTTTACCTGTCTAGTAACGTGCAAGAGCTGCGTCTCTGTCAAATAGAAGTATGTCGCAAAGCTCTCGCCATCTCGAAATCGCCACGCCGATATTGAGCCGGACAGCTAGACGTTACACAGCTGTCCGTGTCTGTTGCCATGGTTACTATGCAGTATAAGCGGAAACCAGGGATAACGCAGATATTACGTCATTGACAGGCGACAAGTAACAAGGGACGGGCACTATTTAAAATTGTGAATTTCTCTGAATTTACTAATTCTTGGAAACATTTAGGACAATGCAAGCACACAATTGAACGAAATATATAACGCTTTGCAAGTGGTTTTGGGATATTTTAATATACAGATCTTACATAATTGTGCCTTTAAAGGTGGTACAGAGGATCTTTTCGTCGACTGAGTTTTTGAAATGAGCGCATGCGTAAGAACAACCCCCCTCCATTTCGAGTGAACGCCTCCCAAAACTCGTGCACGAGTATTGGAACACGAGTGTTTACCACCGGCATTCGCTGTGTTATTAAGCCGGGCACACATTGAACGACTAGCTAAAACATTCTAAGACTATGCTCAACATACAGCGATTGTTTCCTGCTCCTGAAGCAGATTTATATACTTTCACATGGAATTTGAACACCGACTGTAATCGCAGACTGAACGCAACTGGCTCTGACTGGACGAGTTTGAGCGCAATCAGTCATCATCAAGTATCAATTTACATTCATAATCGGCCTTACAATCGTACAGACTTAAAGCCGCGCACACACTTAGTGGATTCATTATGTCGGACTCACCGCAGGTAACTCATAATCTGCAGTTGTTACTCCTGTCTCCTGACAAAAACATTGCATGCGGCGCCTGTGGAGTGTGGAAAGTTACTGGAGCGCGCAGCCGCGCGTCTCTCACTAGGAACGTCATGGCAGTGATTGACAAGCCAGAGGGCCAATCCGCGCACGTCTCTCACAAGGAACGTAATGGCAGCGATTGACAAGCCAGAGGGCCAATCGTTTACGCGATGATTGCGTAAACGATTGGCTGATGTTTTTAAGGCCCTACCTCGTGCACAGATGATGTATATTAATAATATTCCTTTCAGTGCACCTAATAAATAGTCTTTTATCAGTTAGTAAAGACAGTTTCAAGTAATATTGCAAAAATGTATAAAACAAAACATCCTCTGTACCACCTTTAATAAAGACCTTCTGTGTAAGAAAAGTATCCTTATTTAAAACTTTATAAAGTAACTTTACGAGCTTCCAGTGAGACAGCCATACGCATTTGATGTACGTCCAAAAAGCATTAACTTCCACGACGTAGTAAGCAATGCCATGACGTTCTAAATAATGACATGACGTACTACGCAACGATTCGCTTCAGAAGGCCTTTATTGACCCCCTGGAGTCATATGGATTTGTTTTTTTTTTTATGGATGGATGCTTTTTTTTTTTTATCTTGAGAATTTGGGTTACCATTTACAACCATTATAAACCTTGGAGGACTAAGGATATTTTTAAATATATCGCTGATTGTGTTCGTCTGAAAGAAGGTGTCATATACACCTAGGATAGCTTGAGGGCGAGTTAATCATGGGATAATTTTCATTTTTGTGGGAACTATCCCTTAAAGCATGAAATACCGAATTATACAGAAATCAGCCATAACGTTATTTTATCTCACAATAACGAGTTGTTTTTTCTCGCAGTTTAGAACTTAGAATTGCAAGAATTATGAGATGAAAAGTCCAAATTGTGGGATATAAAAAACGTGAGGAAAAAAGTAATTATTGTGAGACACAAAGTCGCAATTACATTTTTAAAATTGACTTATTCCGTGGAGGAAACAAGCTTCCCCAATTGTCCCCAACTTATTAATAGTTCATAATTTNTTTAATTAATTAAAAAAAAAAAAAAAAAAAAAGACAATCTACACAAAAGACTGTAACCACCGTCTGAAAGAGAAAAACTGCTTGACACATGAACAAAACAGGACACAGGAGAATCAGGCTGACAGCCCCTGTTTGTCCTGGGGCTACAGAGTTTCTGTCTGACGCTTCTTTTCAGCAGTGTGGTTTTCTCTAGTGAAAGTTAGTTTGCAGCATTGAAACCACACAATTACCCTTCAACCACCTCACAAGCAGCAGTTCAGCCTGTCTGTCACAGGCCTTACTAAAATATGATCATTTCTCCTAAAGCGGCACACGCAACCTCAAGCTCTTTCATAAACACCTGCGTGCGCACTTCACCCCTGCAGGATGCAGACATTGACTAGCTAATTATATAATCTGGGTAATTAGAATCATAAGCCAGAGCTGTAATAGCAGCTCTGAAACATGCAATAGAGGCTCATCTGAGAGGAGAGAGATAACAGCTTCTTCAGCCGTGTACTACAGCACCTGATCGCAAACCTCACACATAGCGCTGGCTGCGAACACACGCGCTTCCTGGAAAGCCCTATTATCACATGTGCCTGTGAGCTCTGAAGCGCGGCTATGTGTGTGTTAGTCACACAGAAAATATGTTTTATTGGAATGTTTTGATCTAGACATCAAGGTGTGTGTGGGGGGAAAGGCAATGATGGGAACTGACTACTTAAGTTATTAAATACAGCACAATTTAAATGTATAAGCTACTATTACTTTTTTTTTTTCTATTGAAATATTAAAAGGTATACTATGTAACCTTCATCCCTCTAGCGGTTAAAAAAAAACAACAATGAATTTTGCGGAACATTGGTTGTGCTTCGGCTTTGCATGACTGTGCAGATGAATATGGTTACTTACTGCTCATTAAACATTCACTACTAGGCTTAAAGGATTAATTCACTTTTAAATGAAAATTAGCCCAAGCTTTACTCACCCTCAAGCCATCCTAGGTGTATATGACTTTCTTCTTTCTGATGAACACAATCTGAGATATATTAAAGAATATCCTGACGCATCCGAGCTTTATAATGGCAGTAAGAGTTATCAAACGAGTATGAGCTGAAGAAAGTGCTTCCATCCACATCCATCCATCATAAACATTTTACACACGGCTCCGGGGGGTTAATAAAGGCCTTCTGAAGCGAAGCGAGGCGTTTGAGTAAAAAAATAATAATAAAAAAAAATCCATATTTAAACAAGTTATGAAGTAAAATATCTAGCTTCAACCAGATCGCCTTCCGTATTCAAATTATGAAATAAAATCGGAACTGGCATCGCATCAGTTCCATAAGTTGAATAGGGAAGGCGTAGGACGTAGCGCAAGCTTTTTTAACTGCTAGAGTTTTACACTTTTTTTCGTAAGTTGAATATGGAAGGCAAGCTAGATATTTTACTTCGTAACTTGTTAAATATGGATTTTTTCTTTTTTTACACAAATGCATCGCTTCACTTCAGAAGGCCTTTTTAATCCCCGGAGCCGTGTGGAATATGTTTATGATGGATGGATGTGGATGGAGACACTTTCTTCAGCTCATACTCGTTTGGTAATGCATACTGCCATTATAAAGCTCGGATGCCTCAGGATATTTAATATATCTCCAATTGTGTTCATCAGAAAGAAGAAAGTCATATACACCTAGGGTGGCTTGAGGGTTAGTATTGCTTGGGGTAATTTTCATTTGAAAGTGAACTAATCCTTTAAAGTGCCCCTATTATGGATTTTTGAAAATTACCTTTCATGTAGTGTGTAACATAGCTCTAAGTGAATGAAAAAATCCTGCAAAGTTTTAAATCTGAAAGTGCACCGTATATAAAGTTATTGTCTCTCAAAAGTAAGAGTCGACTCTGAGTCAATTAAACGAGTCGTTTGTAAAACTAATCCCAAGCCGTTTCATTGTGACTAGTCTGTATGTCTCATGCTAACCGGCTAACTCACGTTTCTGTAGTTCTGCTTTCAGATGTGGGTCCAATATTGTCTAAAAATGTGTCGATTAATGCAGCTTGTCTGTCTTATTATTTGGAGTAATGATCAAGGATGGAGCACGATGTTTGTTTACAGAGTGTAATGCATTATCACGTAAGCCTTTGTGCTCGGCTAACGTGGGAGTTTTCAACATAGCTGTGGGCCCGGCTCGCTTACATAACTGTAAAATAAACTTTTTTTCCCTCTGCGTTTTTATTATTACAGTAGAGTGGAGCTATATCTGTATTGTAATAGGATGTTAAGATGCACTGTAATGTCCAACAATGTTATAGCCATTTTTTACTTTGTTAATAGGCGAAAAAGTCTACATCTGGCCTAAATGTTTATCTTCTGTTAGAGGTTTTCAGCTTCGCTTGGCATTCTGATATAGTTCCCACAGGTGCACCTACATAAAGTATAACAGTGACGCTACTATCACGTCTTATAAATAACGCAAACTAAGGTGACACTTATCATGGAGAAACGTCATACTCCAGTCGTGATTGCGAATAAGTTTCTGGTTGATCGACTACTTCAGACGTTTCATCGTCGGATTAGGGCTCGAATTGATACGGTAAAATCAATGCTATCTTTTCTGTCCCTTTATTGTATACAATGTCTTGCGAATTGATAGCTGTCATTCAGTTATAGGAATGGGCGCGCAGTAGACCAATCACAAAGGATTGGGTAATCTGACCAATCAGAACAGTGTAGGCTCAAGGAAAGGAGGAGTTTAGAGAGACTAATTCTTTGAACTGCTTCTAACGAATCGTTTACGAATTATGGAGAACTGAGGTGAAATTAAATGTATATTATGAGAAAACAAAAGTGTTTTTTGACCTTGCATGCATGTAAACCTGTTGTAGGAGACTCCCAAACAATATTAGGAACCTTAAAAAAGGCATAATAGGGGCACTTTAAGAGATAACCAGTTTAGATGGAAAGGATCTCAAGCTGACTATCTGAAGACATTAATGTAGCTGGGTCATTCTACAGAAACGTCCACTTTTCTGTCCCTAGACTTTACAGAAATATTACACTTGAAAAACACTTTAGGATTACAATTTTTTTTTATATTTTAATATGAAACAATGTTATTTGAACAATTAAACCTTCTTGAGCCATCAATGTGGCAATATTTGTTCCAAGCACCACTGAAGTGCTCGTCCCCACAGTCATGTACAGAGGGAAAGTGCTTTATTTTGAGCTTACAAACAGGGTTTTCTACCATTTCAAATACAATAATGTATGCATAACTATCAAATATATAATGTAAATGACATAAAAAAAACAAATGCTGAATAAATATTATAAAATATATAATGAATGTAGTGGTCCCCTGGTGTTGTGTCACTGGTGTTACCTTTAACAAAAATCTCTTTTTTTTAAATAAATAATCACACTGATGACATCACTTGACTTCCTTCTTCCTATTTCCTGAAGATCAATGAAGAAAGGCCAATGGAAAGTCCACTATCTCTTTTTAGTTATCAGAAATTTTAATTAGAAAATCATAATTTCAAATGAAGCTTTTAGTTGAAGTCACTGGTGTGACCTACTTTATTGTTAGGGAATTTAAAAAAACTAGAATACAAATGGATTAAACTACTTGATTTAGTGAATATATCATGATTGACAACGTGTGGGTTGATACCTTGCAGCAGCCATTTTGTAAAAGCATTTTTCATGAAAAAGGTCACTGGTGTTACCTTTTTATGAAATTGTCACTGGTGTTACCCGTTTATAGATAAACTTTATTTAAAGCTATTTGTTAAGTTCTTTTGCATAAAATAGCACTAAGATTACATGATTATAACTTTTCTTTCTCATTGTTAATCCTCCTTTGGTCAGATATGGCTAAATTAAGGGTATATAGCTAAATTCAGTGCAGCGACATTGCAGACAGCGTATTTTACAGACAAAAATGTTGTTTGGGATCTTTTACTAACTGCTTTCACTAAGTGTCAATGATAAGTCTTTGATTGTACACCAAATGTAAAAATTTTGTCTCATCTACTTAATTATAGTTGAAGAATAAGGATCTTTGGTCTTATGTATACGTCACTGGTGATTCATTTTGTCACTGGTGTTACTGTTTTTTGTCTGTCACATTAAATAAAATGTCTCATATGTGACATGATAATAATTTTACATCCATTGAATTCTGCTACACTCAAGAATTACAATTTAAAGGATTGCATCATTACTTTTTTATAACTGTTTTTCAAATATTTTCATTGTTATAGCAAATACATGGATGCGAAATTGAATTAACATCATTCAATCACACTTTTAACTAACCTGATTAAATAAAAAAAACAATCTCCTTATTTTTTGCATTATCATTATTATTCTGTAACTCTGACTGCATGTGCTGAAAAAATTGAGAAATAATATTTCATAAAAAATTGTAAAAATGCCAGAGAAGTAAGGTAACACCAGTGACAAAAAAAGGGTACATATGGTCTTTAAATAAATGCACAAAAATAATAAAAAATCATTAAGCTGTCATTTATGTGTATTCATAAAGTCAAAGTGTAATATAATAATGTGGTCTAAGTTTAAATGTTAAAAAAGAAATACATTTTAAGACATTTTGTCATACCAAAAGTGGACGTTTCTGTAGAAAGACCCAGATATACACATTGGCTGCGTCCGAAAACTTGAAAATGCTGCCTTCGGAGGACACCTCATTTCAAGGTAGGAAGGCATCAAGGGCAAGGCACGTCCGAATGTCCAATGTTAGCTTTACTTCCCGTTTCCTGAGGTACCTTCTTCTGATCCATTTTTGAAGGCAGCATAGATGTATCCTTAGCTGCCTTTGATATCCAACAATCCTGTGTTCCATTCTGTGACAGTTGAGCTAAAAAAAAGAAAAATAAAGTTGGCGTCCTAAAGTTGCGTTTGCTGGTCAGTTTGTGTGTAAATGTACGTTTTTGACCAACATTTTCCACTTTTGATATCATTCTAGCGAGAAATTACTACTGTAATTAAACATTTGATTAGTTATCACCAAAGCTCGCACTATTTTACGGTAGATCATTAAACTGTTACGCTGCCAGAAGTCTGTCCGAAATCAGTTTCGTGAGGTGTCTTCATGCATAAACGCTGCCGTCATTGCGAGGCAACAAGTCAGCTGTCTAAGTTTTCGGATGCAGCCATTAACTGACACGGAACTTCCTTGTCCAGCACAACACTACAACACCCACAATGTAAGACTCACAATGAACTACGGCAATAAAAAAAACTTACTCACCTGTTCAGTGATAAAAACGCCACCTCCGAGTCTCTTTTACAACATTTCAAATCTCTCAGTTCTAGCCAGCTCCGAAAAAGCTTAGCCATTAGCCAATATTGGTTCTCGTTTTATCACGAGCTCTGTCGCATTCTCTTCTGCCAGCAGACTCTCCTCTGTTTGGCGTTTTGCTTGCTCCATGTCGACCTTTCTTGCTCGTTGTAACAACTAACCTAGAACTACTCCCAGACAGGAGCAACTTTTCTCTATTTACTGATATGACCAGACCTGCAAGTGAAGCCCTGGGTAACATTCGTTTTTTTTACGTGAACGCGCACAGTCGAACGACACATACGCAGGAAGTCGACGCATGCGCTGTTTTGAGCAATCTCTCGCCACGAGTTACAACCCATGTAAACATATTTGTATTCTTTCATGCAAGAGTTTTAAAAATGAGGGTACTTTCTAACCTCTTCGCACAATCGCTCGTCTATGTAGGCCTCCATTGTCGCTGTAGCTTACATGTGCTCCAGTCTGTTCTGTTTATGCAGTTTTTCTTTGAGTACCTTCTGAATGGACGCCTCCAGAGCACGACTTGCCATCTTGTACTCTTCTGATGACAAAATTAGCATCACGCGCACTGTACGCTGACCCTCGCGTACATGTAAAAAGTGAACTATACTTTGGGTTTTACAACACGTTTTGGAAGAATTGATAGTGTATTGAAAAAAGTTACATACATACACACACACACA